>CANNZV010001798.1:0-128751 GCA_947561585.1 Caprella mutica | reverse complement strand
ATATGCTGTGATATAGCAGAAGATATGGGGCTAATATATGCTGTGATATAGCAGAAGATATAGTGCTAATATATGCTGTGATATAGCAGAAGATATAGTGCTAATATATGCTGTGATATAGCAGAAGATATAGTGCTAATATATGCTGTGATATAGCAGAAGATATAGTGCTAATATATGCTGTGATATTGCAGAAGACATAGCGCTAATATATGCTGTGATATAGCAGAAGATATAGCGCTAATATATGCTGTGATATAGCAGAAGATATAGCGCTAATATATGCTGTGATATAGCAGAAGATATAGCGCTAATATATGCTGTGATATAGCAGAAGATATAGCGCTAATATATATTGTGATATAGCAGATTGTGTACCTATAATACATATTTATTTTAATCGGTATCAATGATACCTGCATGATGCCAATAAAAATGGAAAATAATTAACTATTATTACTTTGTTTTTTTTTTGCATATGAACGAAGATGAGAACCGACTGATAATTCGTAACTAACCCTACATATTATACTGACCACATTCGACATTTTTTCTGTGTCGAAAATAAAGTCTACGGTAATTGCTTCTAATATTTAAGTTACTCTAAATTATTTTATAACATCACTAAAACATTCTTTTTCTCACGGGAAGTATAAATGTATCTCTCAATTATAAAATAATTCTATATATCTCAAAAGGATATTATGGATAACTTGTATATAATATTGCAGGAATATATATAATCACTGCACGATTTATGAAGTACTTCATTCCATAAATGCACAAAAGTGCTTCAATTTAGTTTAGATATTCACTGATAGAAACGTCGAAATAATTCGATTAAAAAAGTACCCGCACACATTGCATCATAATAACTTTTTTAAATTTACTGATTAAGATTTAAAAAACATTGAGAAATCTAGATTATGTTACTCTTCTTACTCATGTCTCATGCGCATTTTAAATTAATAGCACTATATATAAATGGTTGACTTGCAAGAAGACACTTTCTCTAATAGTAAAATGAAAATTAGAACGAAAAACCGAATTTTGAGCATGTTTTAAGCCTCAATATTAATCAATCATCAAAAATATTATGGAGACACTTTTTAATATAAGCCTAACATCCACAATATGTAACTAGTTATTGGGTGTGTAGCAATTAGATATACATGATCCTACTTTTTATTTATATTTTTAAAATTGATTTCTGTTATCATAAATATAGACCTAGTAAATTGTTTAGTTCTGTTGTAATGTAGCTATTCAATTTCTCAATAATCGTTCACAATAATTAATGGATAGATTATATAATATTAGCTCAATTACTCATCACTAATCCTTACTAATTGTACAGTTAATGGCATATTGTATCCATAAGCTTATCATTTCCCTACAAATTGAAGGCTTACGTAACCTTCACTGCAATAGATGTTATTGCGTGAATTACGAATCTATAAATTAAGTAAATTTTTATGTATTTAAGGTAACTTTGTTTTTGATAAATCGTTTATAATTTAGTTTCTAATTAATGTTTTTAACTAGAATAAAATTAATATCTAGTGCCAATAATGTTATACTGATATCTTTATTTATTTATTGGGTTATTATGTTTTAATTTTATTTAAATATTAGTTTGACTGAGACAGAGGATTATATAAATTGAATTAAGTTACGTAATATTCATTACATTTTTTGGGAATTTTTGAATATTTCATTATTGACTTATTTATGGCTGATTTTCATTGTATGATATAATATGTTACTTGTTTATACATATATAATTATTCTCACTACGTAACTTTAATTATGGAAAGGTCAAAGAAACTTAAACGTTAGTTAATACAAAATTCACTTTTTGGAAATAATGTACTATCACTTGTAATTTATTGACAGTATTTATAATACTACTTAATATAGACAATAGTCACCTTACATTGGATAATGGATAATAATGGATAATATTTATTGAGAAAAAATAAAATAATACAATATTTTTTATATTTCTCAAGCCCTTATACATTTAAGGTAAACTATTCGGGCAATCATGACTACTTTTCCGTGCTGGTGCCATGCTATTTATTATTCAAATATTTATAATGCTATATTTCTCTCCTAATACCACATTCATATCGTTCTGATGCTACTTAATATTTCAGTATTGCTGTAGTATTCAAGCTTCCTTCTGTTCCAAACCTCTTTCCAATTTAGAATTTCACAGCTCATTCTTAAGGTTGAAAAAGTGTTCAATATCCCTACAGCACACGGGCCCCAAGGCTAATAAATAGAAAGTAATAGGGAAGTAGTCCCATGCCAATGGTTTCCACATCGACAATCGATATTGAATACATATCTTTGTAGTATTAGCTTTATAGAAGCTTGGCAATACTCGAGACTGGAAAATAAAACGCTAATTTACTTGATTCTCAGAGTATGTGTTTTTATTTTAGAATTGCTGAGGTTTCGCCCACCAGTTGTCACCTCAAAATGATGAAGGTCCACGAAGTGATAATTCATTTTTCCACCTAATTAACGAAATAATGCATATTTCGACCAACGGTTTCCACTTTGGTAGAAGCGTTAAAAATCATTTCGTGAGAAATTGTGAATATAATTGAATTAAAAGATAGGTTTGAAAATGAAACTTGATTCATATAGAGTAGTAGAATAAATTTCAGATTTATATTACACGCTGTTGATTCCAAAAATCTAAGAAAAAATATTCAAGTTCTAATTGTTATGATTGATTGAACTTATTTTATATTGTACAGAATGATGAGCTTTTAGAATCAATAATCATATACTATAATTCAAGATAACTATTTTCATTTTTTTAATGAACTGTAACAGAACCTATGAAAAAGTGGCAAAGTTTGGCCACTCTTCCAGCATCTGCGAGATGTGATAAAAATTCATTGCCGGTCTCGAGGAAGCATTCAGTCTGCAGTCTTGTGTATGGAATCCTTCTCTCCGGAATGCATGGAACAAATTGATATTTGCATCTGTTTGAGGAAGTTACGAGGGGAGTTTGTTCGCAACTAGATTCTGCGGCGGTTTCTCAAGCAGAGAAATTCATAATGTGGCCATCGATGAGCAAGATGCACAAAAAAACTATTAGGCAGATGCAGTGTGCTTCGAACTGGCCAGAACGAAAATGTGGTAAAATACAAACCAAATCAAATTAATAAATAATATTTTTACTTTATAAAACTATATTGAAATGATAGAAAACTTGAAATTTATTAAATATGTTGAATCTTTCCCATTTGACGACTCCCACCAGATAAAATTTAGATTTTTTTTATATGTATTTTTTTCCATACAATCCGAAAATCACAGCGTTTTTTGTAAAAACTTATAATACTTTCTTAAATATGAGGGTTTAAAACTATTTATTTCCTTTGTATTACTGAAAGATTGAGAAGTTTGAAAAAAGTTCAAACATTATACAGTATGGGCCACAAAAAACTTTCCGCATTTTCAAATACTTGTAAATCGTTTGCCAATGGACGAAAAAAACTGTATCTTGGTCTCTCTTTCTCCACCTCTTATTGTACTATTAACAGGTAATTAACCCCCCCCCCCCAATCATGAAGTGTGCAGTACAACACAGTGAACACACTAGCAGATACGACAAACAACATTAAGGTTGTCTTTGTCCAAAATTGGCCAAAAAAGCGAGGAAACGAGTTATTATGAAGTTTTCAATCCTTCAGTAATGCACAGGGAATAAATAACTTTAAACCCTCATATCTCAAAAAGAATTAGTTTCTACAAGAAACGGTTATGATTTTCAGATTATATTGACTAAAGTACATAATGAAAAAATAATTTAAGTTAAGTTTGGTAGGGGTCGCCAAATGGGAAAGATCCAATATATTTATATATTAAATATAAATATATTGTAATTTATACATTAATTTAATTAAACAGGCAGTGGAATATGTATTCAGATAGATGCAAATGCAAAAGGTAGCTTAACTGAGTTAGCTTCCTATGCGACTAGTTTTGGTGTAGAATTCGTTATAAGCAACAATCTATCAAAGCCTCCCACCTTCCGGGAAAGGATTCCCGTAGGATATTAGCAACACATATGTACACTAAAATCCTATCTTGTAACTACATAGCTATAGTGTATCTATAAGGTACCTAATATGAAATCATCCAACTAGTGTTTATAGGTACCTAACTTATAATTATCCAACTATTGTGTATCTATGTAATAAACCTTTAGTTATCCAACTAGAGTATCAAGGTGTCTAAAATATTTTCACCTAATAAGTGTCTTTAGGTACCTGACATGTACTTACCCAACTAGTGTTTCTAGGTACCTAAATTGTTACTACCTAACTAGTGTACTATATCTAGTTTCCTAACTAGCAATTACTCTACTTGTGTATCTGGATAGCTATATTTTACAGCCTAACTAGTGTATCTAGGTACCTACGTAACTCGTAACTATACAACTATTGCTTCTTGGTACCAGCCTGTAATTCCCAACTAGTGTATCTAGGTACCTAGATACTAATGCTTCTTTTGCTAGGTAACAGAGCGCGTTTTCATGTATATAGGCAATTTCCCCATCAATGACAACCCGGCTTCATACTTTTAAGTACCTTGTGCATTTTGCAATATCGAGATTTCCGCGCAATGTCAGGATCCTAGAAACACGCAGCGCTACCATACGATACCGCAAAATCTATAAATTGAGCGGGAAATATGTACATGCACCTAATTCAAGATGTTGGTTTACGTTGGTGTATTCTACAGTTTTTCCCTCCTTTTCTAATTGTAATTAGTTTTGAATGATATAATCTTTGCCCAAATATAGATTTCGCTAAATTCAAAATAACAGCAAACTATTTTAACTTTTACGTAAAATTAGTTAAAGGAATAGATAACTCTGTTCTATTGAAAGAGTGTAATACTGGATCTGCACACTTTATTATGTGAAGAACCATCGACACATTACCAATAACATCTTCATTCTAAAGTCTAATACTTATAGAACATTTCATGATTCCTCGAACTCGAACAGTAGGTCCTCTAATCCGAAATAATCGGATGTTTGGATTTGTGGAATTCTACTACATGGAGGTTATATGAAATATAAATAAAAATACCTTACAGATATTCAATGGAATCTAGATTGTGTGTGTGTTCTGTAGGTTTTCTTTCAGATCTGCAGTGATTAAAGTAGCTGTGGTCTTCCGATTTCCTTTTCTATTAAAGGAAGTCATTAATTTTGAAAGTTTATACTTATTGAAACGCCAAGCATTGGGACACTTTTTGTTAAACTCAAAGCCTGTCTAATATAAGATTTCTTCTTAAATTTAAAATATATTTCAAAGTTTCCAATAATTTGGTCCCTTTGAATGTCCGTGAGTTCATATATTTTTATAAAGGTTTTAATAATTTTTTTCAATATCTTTAAAAACAGCTAATTTAATAAACATTAAAAAACATTTTAATCAATATGTTCAAAGATTATGATGTCAAAATGTTCGTTTTTCCATTTTCGTGTTCAACTTCTACTTCTGCAACGTAATAATTTTCGTACTAATGTTGGAAATAAAATAATTCTTTAACATCTGTTAGATATTTATTGCCAACTATTTACAGGGAGCGAAATTTAAAATAACATATTGACTAGAAGTTAAAATTAACAGTAAGGAATTTGTACAGTAAAAATAATTATGTTAAATTCTATAACATGATTGGTAATTATTAGTAAGAAGTTTTTGAGTATGAAGAATACATATTTATTTTTATAGGCTTTCATTGTAATGATTTGAATTTTAATTGATTGGAATTAATTTATTTCATCACAAAACATCTCCTTTGCAACGTATTTTTTTAATGAGAATTTAACTGAAAAACATATCCTACTTACAGGTTTGATAATAAATTTAAAAACAGTCATTAATAACGACGATGAAAATTGGACGTTTAACATACACAACGAACGTCGGATATCTGCACACGAAATAGGAGATGAATTGCTAGTGAAAGTTTGTTTTTCTTAATTTTTGCCAATGATATCATTTAGTTCACATTCATCACCAATGCCAATCATAGAGAAAACATCCAAAGTTTTGCCAATTAGCAGTTCCTATGATTCACTTCATGTTATTTTCCATCCTTTTCAGCCCAACACTTGATTTTTATTTCGATTTCAGCCCAGTAAAGCTTTACACAGTTGCACAATATCGACGGACACATTAATTGCATCAAAAGTCAAGAGAATTCATATATATAAATATATAATACATTTGTATAGATATATTTATACATACTTTATATAGTCATAAATTATCTTTGTACAATATTAGCTAACATTTCAACACGGTAAGAGTTGTGCAATTTATCATAATTTACAGTGAATAACATCTTTTAAACGTTCGAGTAACAAGAATAAATTCGATATTTAGTGATATGAAATACACTCAGCTTATGAAAAGGAATAACCTTACAAATACTTTAGCAGTCAATATCTTTGGAACAAATGTTATAAGTAAAACTTTTCAATGGTTAGACTTCCCTATAACGAATTATTTCAACAAAGTTAGTTACTGATCAAATTACCAATGGTTATTCTGTCTTACAAATGTAGTTCCTAGATTAATAATTCAATTTTAATTCTTCAGACGTTGCAGACAACTATAAATTCTATTTCGAATGTTAAAATTGGTTGAGATTTATTAAATTAAACCCTTCCTATTTAAAAATAACAGTTAAAAGTCCTATTAAAAAGTAAACAATATTCGCATTTATAAAATCAAGTATTCTATCAATTTGAACTGTCGGTGCCTTCCAAGATTTATTAATAATAAAAGTAGCTTTTTTACTGTAGATAAAGATGAATTATTTCATTTATTTTCTTCTAATTTGTATTTGAAAAAATATCCATGAAAATATTAGTTTGTAATCTTAGAAATGATAGTTAGTAGTTCTATCCCAGAAAAAGAGGATTTATTACTGGGATAGTCCCCTTAATATCCCAGTAATAAATCCTTTTTGCCTGGGATACCATTTTGCTAATTAACAATCATTTTAAGGAATGAAATCATGGGTTATTTTAAAATTATTATACACATTTGAAGTATTTGAATTATAGGGTATTTTACAGTCAAAGGAAACTATCCTTAATTTGCCTGAACAGAACTATCACAGTTCTGATTGTATGAAGTAATCTGGAGAAACGAAAGTATATTCAAATTCTCATGAATGGGAAATTAGAACAAATATCTTTTACATCCATCCTTAAATATTTGAACTGTGAACGAAAATTAATAGGTAATTGATCTAGGCTTTAATTAAACCAGTGGTTTGATATCACGTTGAATAAAGTAAGTATTAATTCGATATAAATTTGAATATGTTAAATTTTAGAAACGTTATTTTTTATAAACAATAAATTATATATACTGACATATTTTCAGATTTTTGCCGAAATGGAAGATGTTCAATAAATCAATAGATTAAAATTTAAAAGAATAACGGCTAATGTAAACATCATATAATTATATTGTATGTAACTCAATTATTTTGTTTCTGTAACTGAAATATTCATAATGTGAACTATAAATGCACTTATTTCTAGCTTCTCTATTTAATTAGGAAGATATAAGCTACTTCGTAAATGATAGTCCCAGCTCACAGATTCTACCCTACAGTCTAATTCGGGAATAATATTGTAAAACATTTCCTATTTGAAAGAATTGTTTGTCACCTATAATCAGTAATAATACATATAATATTTATTCTACGATTAAAGTATTTTTAGTATCATTAGCAGTTTATAAGAAGTATCAGGTGTGAGATAGTTAGAAGGCATTGTTGTCGCAATAAAAAGAGACATAGGTAGGTAGCTATCAGATGTCAAGGTGAGAGATCACAAAACTTCTCTGAATTATCAAATTTCATCAAAAATGTGTACCTAGATTCTTCATCTACTGCCTATTAATTTATATCAAACAGGATATTACTAAACAGATTTAAGTACCTTAGATATACTATTTTATAAGCAAGTCTCGATTAACAGTATTAAATAGGATTCATTGATAGAATTAAAATATTTCACCACACTAATCACAATACATCCAGAAATTAAGAAACACTCTGGTATGCATCAAGATTTTTATCCGAGAGTATTCACTGATTTGATCCTAAATATCATATTTGCTGAAACTTTATACAATTTCCTTAAGTCGAGATCACGTGGAAAAGTTAAAAATATTCAATAAAAGTAGACATTTGAGGCACATCTTACATATGCAAAAGGTTACTCAAGAAGTAACTTTTTTATATTCACATTTATACAATTATATAAATTATTTTCCGTAAGAGAAACTTTTACAGTTGCAAAAGTATCATTGATTGTCTATTCCAATAGGAGTACACAAGAATAGCACTATTTTCAACAATAGAACTCATTTATGTCTTTTGTGCATCCACTAATATTCTTCCACTTTACTAATACCATAGAAAACAATGGAAAATACGAAGTCAAACACTCATATTATAATGAAGAAAAATTTGATATCAATTTAATATTTACACTTGAGTAACGTTCCTCCTACGTCGGTCATTTGGTAGCGTAGTTGACGAAACATGTTGTTGGTGTTGTTGTGGGTGCTGCTGCTGCTGCTGATGTTGTTGGTGTTGATGTTGACTCAAATGCTCCATCATTGGGTGTGGGGACATTGGGTTAGGATCCCATTGTACGTTGGAAGAAGATGTTTCCGTCGCCCCCGTATCTAATCGATAAACCAACATTGAGTCAGAGGGCTGAGTTGATACCAGAGAGCCACCGTCGAATGGTAGATTGTCTTCGATGTACCGCCCATTCATTGTGTGGTAGAGGAATGGGTGAGGATGTGTTGGTATTCCTATATCTGGAGGAGGGTCGCCATGTGGTGGGCATCGTCTTTCATGTTCGTTCAGTAATCTGGACGCAGGCCAGGATTGTACTGGACTTAACGGCCGTGGCTCTTTTTTAGCTTCTGTTAAATCTTCAGTAGGCTGTTTGGTGATAGAATCTGTTTCACTTTCTGGTTCAACAGGAGGAATGTTCTCAGGTTTCTTAACTTTTTGTTCTTTCTTCTTCCTACGTCTTGTTACAGCAACAACATAATACACAGCGAGACATACCAAAATAATAAGAAATCCGCAGGAAGCAGCAATTATTATCAAAAGGTATTTGGTGGACAGAGTTTTCTTCCTTGGAGCTTCCCAGTTTCCTAAATTGGTTCCAAGTGGGCCAGCAAGAGTCGATCCTCTAGTGTTGATTTCGGTGGTAGTAGCAGGTGAGGGCATGAATATACGAGTTGGAACACTCCATGGACCTGGCAAACCAAACTTGCTCACTGCTCGAAGAACAACGAAATATACAGTATCAAGATGGTGCCAGCGCTTTAGTAGGTGTTCGGAGGGAGTGCCAGCCATTTCAGGTGCTTTTAAATCCATGAACCTAGTGCCAGTCCCATTAGCCACCTTGCCAAAGTCTCTACCATAGACCATTTCGTACTGAGAAGCTGAGAGAACAAAACGTATCAGTATTTTGAAAGCAAATCAAATAAATAAGACAAAATCACTATTTGAACAAGCTGCAAGGGGAAAATTTTAACAAGTTTTATTTTAAGTAATAGATTGCCAAAATTTAAAATAAGAGCATATAATTATTTACCATTTCCATGGTCGAGTTGATTTCCAGGTGCCGTCCACTGAAGAGTGATTTGTGCGGTGGCTGGATTGACAATACTTTTCAAATCAGTTATTTTTGAGGGGTGGTATGGCGAGACGTCTTCCAATATATTTAGCACGCCTGCTATATCTTCTCTCGCGAACATTCCGGAATCTTGTTTGCTGGTGAATGGAACTTGCGAGCCACAACAATACGGTCCTTCTGTAACAAATAATAAAATAACAATGATAAAAAAATTGCTTTCCAGTATACCTATTATGATTCTCTTTATTGATTGGAAAATGTTTCTGATATTTAAAAGAACCTGCTAGAAATTATTTTAAAATGAATGAAATAGTAATGTTGCTATTTTTGTAATAAAGGAAATTTACTTAATTAGAATAATGAATTAATGTAAGCAATTGCAACAAAAACTTACCATGGCCATATGCCACGGATCGTCCAATACGATTTGAGTTCATTCTTCCCCCCATATAAAGGGGTGTTTTCTGGGCCGGGGGAGAAATGAGGTCTGCTTTACCCCCGTCAGTAGCCACCACCGAAATAGTGTACCTCCCGGAGGAAAGGGCCGGTAGATATCGGCAATAAACTCCGTCATTACCAGTTATGTCACATCCTAAAAAAGAATTTTTGGAAATATTAAATTAACCTACTGCACCGAATCAGCATTTATTTTTTCATAATGATCATTAAATCTCATTGTTCAATAACTTCCGTTTTCTATATTGCGCGAGTGAATCATTCAGTGGATCATAAGAGATTATTATTTCTGAAATGACTTTAGATACTATTTGAGTACAACTTACCAGCTCCACTGTCCATGAGTCTGAAAGCTGTGGGCTTGAATTCACTGCCGGTACTGTTGATGCCCATTCTCTGTACTATGGCCGTCACATCTGCATTTACCACTGCACGAAGACCAGCCCATATCTGTAGGGTGCAAATACATATTCAAATGATGAGATGTTGAAAAATAATTATATTATAGTGAAGGATACTAGAAGTATCATTCCAAAGAATGAGCTATTTATATGGATAGCCTTCATGGTTGTATGACAAAAGTAGACACTTTATTTTTCTCGAGTTGCTCCTTCTTACTTGTCTCACTGAACACTTATTTTGGATGAAAATTTTTGAAAACGTGAAATTTAGCTAAAGTGTTTGTCAGTGCTTTCTCAACATGTGTGCAAAGCGACATCCCACTAGTTTACGATTTGAAAAACAGTCATCTTGACTGCTTGGTTTTTCTATTGGTTTCGGATGTGTAACAATAATGCGTGACAGTAACAGTATAACAGCAGTGACACAAATTATAATTCTAGAAGCCTCTATTCAATAAACAATAAATTTTAACAATAAATGACAGATATAATAAGTATATCGCGCATAATAGAAATATATAAAATGCAGTCATTCTGACTGGTTGGCAGTCCTAGGTACGTCAATTGCGTGATATTTCTAGTGCTAAAAGATATTGAAATTCGGATGATTTTCTCGTCGTGCCTTACAGTTCAAAACAATCACATCGAAAACTAAACCAGTTCCATAGAACAATTGAATTTCGAGTGAATTCTCAAACATGAAAGAAATTTCTTTTTCTATTACGCCAAGAAAATGTAATAAAATAGGTGGATCTGATTTCCTGTGTAATACCAGAGGTAAAGAGAGACAAAAATAATAACCAACGAAACTTTGAACCATTCTCTCCAATTACAGATTTTTGAAATGTCTCCTTAATAGATATAAAGTCGCTCGCGGCAACGGTGTCTTTCTTTTCAGTTTCTTTCAAGGAAAGACAAAATTACTCGACAACGGGCACGATTATCTGACATTCTGAGTCTTTGGTGAAGAAGAAGAAGAAAATACAGCTTTAACAACTCTCATGATAAAGGAACTCTTCCTGCACATTTGTTTTTACTCGACTTGAATGATATGATCTTGCAGAGGAAATACACTGTAGTTCATTAAAATGATGTAGATGATTTTGTTGTTTTTGAATAAAGTTCATCGAACTAAGAGCCATTTCTTTGTTTAAAAATACAAAAAAATCATCGAAAAGAATATTTAGGATATTTTAAATATAATAATTATCGCAATGATAAATTCGTGTCAATTTTAGCTATTGTAGCAATGATAGGATATTTAATTTGAAATAGTATTAAAAAATAAGATAATTATATTATTAGTGATTTGAAGCTTACCTGAGCATATACAACCAATGGACCATCAGTCTGGGCAGAGGCTGTGGAGACCACGGACCCTGAGGTCCAAGTTTGAAGAGTGATGGCAGAAGGTTTTGGAGGAGTCAGAGTGTTGTACCTGAAGGAACGGGATGTCATTGGTAGTGTTTATCGAATTTAGAACATTCTTCAATTTGATTATCATTTAAATCAGATGTACCAACAAGATTTCCCAACCAAATCTTTAGGAAAGATTCTTTATCAATTCTTGAATTAATGAATAATATTCTCACCTTCCACCGAGAGATGATCCACTGTTAGTGGTGGAGTGGGAGGGAGTAGCCACCACTTGGATGTGGAGTGACTGGTGACTGTCAGCCTTATTCTCCACACTGTACGACCATCGGCCAGCCTGAACAAATGAAATGCATTTATAGTAACAAATTAGTGGTGGTATTTGAAAGGGAGGGAAATAACTAACTAGATTCATGCTCAAAATACCGAGTAACAACTACTTCTTATTGAAATAACGTAAGAAAATAGCGCACTCTTCTAGCTAGTGATAACTTTTCTTCAATCGGTCGTTGATTTCTGATATTATTTTGAAATGTATTTATTATTAGGAAATAAAATAGAATATTGAGTATTTGAAACACTGCCATAGGATTAAATATGATTCAGAAAATAATTAATGAATCATAATTGTATGTTCGAAAATAGAAATAAATAATAAAAAAATATATTGCATATACAGTGTACACTAAATAAAGATCTATTATCTATTATTTTATTTTTCTTACAGAGTTATATCATAAAAAAAGTTTGACTTCTTGATATGATCAGTCTGTTCATTCTCAATGTTTATCTAAATATTATTAAATAATAATTATTCTATTGGGATATATATGAAATATGTTTAGACTAAAAATTCGGCAACAAATATCACTCACAACAGCATTTTTGACAGTAATGAAGATCATGTTAACGTCGCCATCTTCCTCTTCCATTTTCCTTTCAGCGTTCACGTCTACACCCTAAAGAAGAAGTTATGAAAGTTAATATCATTCTTCTCGAAGTTCCATAATGAAAGCACTAAAAGAGGAATATTTTCATACCTGTGGACCGTAGAGCTCAATCCTCCCCACATGGTCCAGATCGAAGAAAGTCACAGAGAATCTCATCTCTCCACCTAATGTTGAGTCTAGCACGAAATCGCCGCGAGAGAGCGGGTTGCTCATGCTTGCGAAACCGGGGAAATCCTGAAAAAAGTAGATGTGAATAGTGAAAATAAATACTCAGATAAAGAAAGGCACTCAATATAATTGTCTCATGATGACATTTTCTAGATAGTTAAATAAACAATTTTTCAAAATGTGAAAAATAATTAAATAGCATTTTTTCATCAAGGTAATTAAATTAGTAAAATAGTTACAACTTATAATGCATGACATTTATTACTTCAATAATAAGCTGGTAAACTCATATCTAGACCAACATCACTCATCAGTTTCATACAAGCTCTCTAATTAATTAAAATTAACTGACCGTTGCTGTACTTCCAATTTAACTGCAATGCCAATACATTCACAAAATATTAAATGCTAAAAATGATGATGTTTCATCAATTAAGTTTGTAAGCGTTAATTCCCAGGCAATTAGCATTCCCATTAAAGTTTAATGGCTTCAATAGAATTGCGATTATAGCAAATGCGCGAATAAAACCCTAAACTATTGCAGCTGCACTTGACTGTAACTGTAACCATTTCAAATTAGATCAATGTCCACTTCAAATACTATTTGCATATGGAAATTCAGTACAAAAAATGTTTCAAAATTGAGGAACAAGTTAACATGCTTTACTATCTATCTGATATTTTGCGTTATTTATTATTTTATGTTATTTACTATTCACGTTTAACCGATTGTGTGAAATCTACTTTTGTTAAGTCAAAATTGTTCATCAATATTTTTATCGATAGATTTTAAATAATAGTACAATGCACTCTGTTGTTGCCCAATTGGCTAATAACTTGAATATTATTCATTTGGACATAAAAATACATCCACTGATCAAAAATTTCATTGATAAAATAATGTTCCATAAAATATTCCATAAAATATACCTAATGAATTATAACGTGAATAATATTAGAGACATACATTAAGGGCCGTACACACGTAGGGATTTTTAAGTCTTTCCACCAGACTTTTTGCTAAGCTCCTCCTACTTTTTCCACAAAAATATAAGAAAAAAACATATAATTATTATTTATTTCAGTTGGTATCCATGACACCTGCAGGTATCATGGATACCAACTGAAATAACAATTTTATCGTATTTTCTTATATTCTCGTGGAAAAAGTAGGAGGAGCTTAGCAAAAAAGTCTGGTGGAGAGACTTAAAATACCCTACATGCGTACGGCCCTTTACAGGATCTAAATATGTTACCTGTTGATGTACTAGGACAGGGAGAGTGTGAGGAGAAGCGATGAAGAGTCTTAGAGCACTGTAGAGGCTCTTCATCAGAGCCACCATCATGGACACCTTGGAGACGTAACCGATACCTTCGTCAGCCACGGCGTACCAACGCGTGCCTGGAGGGTTAAAATCACATAATTAGTTTCTTGTTACTTTCTCAGAATATGCATATCAAAAACACATTAAAGTCCTATAGGCAGAAATATCCTATAATTTATAGAGTAAAGGTATGCCAATCACGGCGAGGATGTTTTTAATTTACCATTTTTATTTACGATATAATTGTGATGATTTTTTATAAGTTATGAAAATTACTATAGGATATTTGTTGAATCATTTATTGCCGTAGGACTTAGATAGTTGATCCCTTTATATCGACTGTGTTCGCCAGCGGTCCTAGTTATTATTTCCCGACTGTGTATGAAGAAATGACTGCTGTTACTACCTAGAGTTTCCTAAGATGAATACCGATGGCAACAACTAAAAGAATGGATTCAGATAATTTACCCAAATCAACAAATGTTACATCACATTCACCAGCGTTTGAAGAGGGTATAACCACTGAAAAAATGAGATTAGCTAAGCACGTCTGCCTCGTGGAGTAAATATTTAACTTTGTAATTAGCAGCTAAGTTTTTTACCGTGACTAATACGTGCTCTGGTACATTTATTCTCACGATGTATTTATTCAGTTCTAGCGAGGGATTATCAATTACATTAATTAGCTAATGTATGTAATTAGTTTTTAATGTGATATGCATTTTACACTTACTCTCTGGATTAAAGCAAGTAGCACGACTCTTTTACAGAACATTACTTATTAATAAAAGCTCTATTAGATTAAATATAAAGCTATTATCATTAGATTATTCAGGCAGGAAAATATGCACGAGATAATCTTTGAGCAATGATGTTAATTGACATTATATTATGCATATTATAAAGAATGTAGACATAGTAACGTCTTATCACCAATTCAAAGAATAAGTAGTCTGATATTCCAGTAGTATTTCAGTAACTAATCATATTCATATATTTTGATTAAAATCAAAATTTAAGGAAGAAATATTTATAAATCCATTTGTCAGATTGTAGCGTAGTCAAAGTAAAGCAAATATATGGCGTCAATATTTTTCGCACTACTATTACGTACATCATGTAATGATTATATAATAAATATTAGTAAAAATCCCTATTGCTCCATTTGTGCATCATTTATATCGTTTGCAAACTGCAAAGAGACTCACCAGACATGGTAGCAAGTTGGTCAATGCCTCCACTCTTAGAAGAAGACCTCGGAGTCAGTGGGTAGATGATCGGCACCACTTTGACTTGCTTGTTCAGCACTAGGTGGTGCAACTTGTTCCTGTCTTCATCTTTCAGGGAGCCGCCAGAAGAGATGAGGAAAATCACTCCACCCATGGCTGATTCGTTATTTTCCTCCAGAATCTATGAAATAGAAAAAAATATAAATCAATCTCACCATCATACTCCTTCCCGTTATTTATAAATTTAATTTTCAATCAACTTCACCATTATGATCAACCTCACTGATTCCCTAATTGATACACCTACCTTATAACATTTGATTCTCCAATTCATATACCGTCTGCATATCTACTTTATTAATAATTAAAATGGTATACAACTACACCCCCATCACTACACTCTTCCCACTCACATTGACAGCAGACTGCACTCCTTTCACAACACTCTTCCCACTCACATTGACAGCAGACTGCACTACCTTCACTACACTCTTCCCACTCAAATTGACAGCAGACTGCACTCCCTTCACTACACTCTTCTTACTCACATTGACAGCAGACTGCACTCCTTTCACAACACTCTTGCTCTTCTCCACCACTCTAGAGGGAGTTCTTGGCAATGACGCGGTGGCAAGTCGCTGCCTATCTTTTAGCATAGATGGTACAGTGGAGAGGGGTAGCGTGATGCGAGAATTCTCATCGAAAATCACGACAGCAACCTTTTCACCTGTCAGGGGTACAAATTAGCTAGTTACAAATAGAATATGTCGAATTAAAACAATTTTCATAGGAGAAATACTTTTTAAGCATGCGAATATAAAGGATTTTCAATATTTAGAGTTTTAGTTTCATATTGAGTTTACGTACGTACTGCATTTCATCAAAATGTTTTCTCTTCATATTTTTTCTTTATTTACCTGGAGGGATGTGGTAGACCAACATACGACGAACAGCTTTCCTCAGCAACTCCCAGCGTTTCTGTTAGAAAAAAGAACTTCAGATTTTCTATTTGCACGAATAATATTAGTCAATTATAGAATTTACTATCAAAAATATATTTAAAGAATAAAATTTTACGATTAATAAAATTTATCATGAGAAAAATATTTAAATTAACCAATCGTTTAACAAAATAAGTGAGGAAGGATGAATTTAAACCGAACTGCGTTCACATCAGCCTATTTCTGTGTGTATTACAGTCTGCCTGGTTGAAGTGCCCTATAATGTAGCGATGAAGAAGTGATTAGAGACGAAATAGGAGAGTATTGTGTCCAGTCTTGGAGGAGTGACTCCAATGAAGAGTTTCAGCCATTAACGTCCTATTAAACTCAGAGGAGATTTTCAAATGTCAAATGACTCTCCTAAAGCCATTGTGGAGGTGACGGGCAGTGAATTGTACTGCCGGGAGAGGCGGTTATTAATCTTTGAGACGGATTGTAGCGCTAAGAATGAACTTTTAATTGCAAGGTAATTGAGTGAAAAAGACATGAATTTAACAGATGGAGGAAAGGCAGTGCCTAATCCTCTTGTTCGAAAATTGTAAATATTACAATTTATTGTTTATAATTGTGATGTAAAATTCCTTGGTAAACTTAAAAATACAATCGATAATTTTCATATTTAAAGAAAGTATTAAACAGATTCAAATTCGTTATTAAAATAACAAAACAAAAAGTGTAAAAAATCGAATAAACGTTCAAATGAAATGATGAAAATAAGTAATGAAAATGTAGACGATTCGGGCACGGACATTTCGTTCATGAAATACTTTTTTTTGCTTTATATGTAAAGTGTGTATGCTCTCTCTATGTATATTTTTGTATCATAAAGTGTCTTTCCATTTATTACCTTCGCAATCTTGCGGAAGGTTATATTTTCATCGGAATTTTATATTTATTTATTTATTTATCATCTTGTTATTCGCTTAACTGAAAAAGTGTTCAGCCAAATTGCCTGAAATTTGGTAAAACGATTGGTCCATGTCCAGTGACCTGCTGCTAGTCTTTTGGGAGTGACCCGGTCAAAGTTCAAGGTCCTGGTCATTCATAACTTAAAAAGTATCAAACCATATTGCATGAAACTTGGTGGAACGATTGGTCAATATTCAGGTACAATTTTGATAGATTTTGGGAGTGATCGGGTCAAAGGTCAAAGATCAAGGTCAAGGCCATTTGTAACTCAAAAAGTATTCAACCAAATTGTCTGAAATTTGATGGTACAATTGGTCAATGACCAGGAACGATCTAGTAGAATTTTGGATTCGATCCGGTCAAAGGTCAAGGTCATTTATAACTCAAAAAGTATTGTACCATATTGCATGAAACTTGGTGGGACGATTGGTTATTATCCAGTTAGCAGTTTCCTTAATTTTGGGAGAAAACTTGTCAAAACGGAGGCGATGGTATGCGCTCTACTGAGTGCACATAATCTAGTTATTACTCTATTTTTATATAATAATTATATACTTTGCATTAAACACTCTTTGTTGACGGTTATTAGAAGTTCTTGATCATCTCTTCGCCTTCTTATTGCAATCTCTCCTCCTACTCCTGCTTGCTGGCAACATTAAAACAATGAAACTGAATTCTTTTAAATGATATATTAAGTTAGCTAATTCGTACATTATCGATATACATAGTTACTTCAAATCAACTCTATGTGGTGTTTTTTTTAGGAATTCAGTGCTAATAACCTTTGTGTTTAATGCATGGAGGATGTGCATTAAAACTTAATTGGGTTCATGAATTTCTTCACAGAGAGTTTTGTACATCAAAACTAGTATGGGTCTCGGGCTAATCCATAATTTTAGTTAGTGCCCGAGCTCTACACATAGGCACTTCACATCGCCAATACATATTTGCATTATCGATGTTCCTACTGTGAAATCTATAAACATTGTTGTCATAATCAACCAATTTTCGGTTTCCTCGCTTTGAAATAATGTAAAACTCATATTTTCTTTCGACTAAGATTTTAACTACTATAGATGTAACCTATACTACTGACCTGTGTGTTCATTACGTTGGTATCCTCCACTACGAAGACGTATCTGTTTTCTGCCGGTCGAATGTAGGTGAAGACAGGCTGAGTGTTGCGGTGTGGATCTCCAGAGAGTGCTCTGTAAAAGGTAAACAAATGTCTAGGTAATGTAGAGCATTAACGTATTAATGTGAAGAATTAATGCAAAACACTAATGTATAGCATATATAGCTAGTATTAATGAATAGCATTAATGAATAGCATTAATGTACAGCATTAATAAACTGCCAATGAAAATTGATGACGAAGGTTTTCTTGCCGTAAGTAAGAAAAACATTAGAACTTCATCGCTTTGAATTTCCATTTTGGGATCTTAATGTCAATGATATTATAATTTATTTTATTATCTAAAGATAACATAAATTAGAAATAAATATAAACATAACTGAAAAGGTATCTGAAATATTGTACCCTAACACCGTAGACTTATTTTGCAATTCTCAAATTTTGTGCGGCAGAAAAACAAGTTTATTTTCTGATGAGTTTGCGAATTGAATTGTAGAGAGTCACCAAAAGGTGTAGAATAATTGCTATCTGCTAAATGCTACCTAACTACGATGTAATTGTTCCTACAAAGTTTTAATGGCGTTATTGCCGTTAATTTCATTTCGTTTGAACGTGTAACTTCACTGATAAGTTAGTTGCTAAAAAGGATAGCTACTTACCTACTGCTTATCATGCTAATTGCCATTTATTATGCAGTTAAATGTCCTACAGAGTGACATTTAGTTAACCTCTAAAGTGTGTGAACCATGCTAAGTGTACTGCATTCAATGTGGTATGATATCAAGGAATATAATAATGATAAACCATAGATAAAATTAACAAATTATAGTTCCTAATTAAGGAGAATTTATAGCTTTGATAGCTGAGCAGTCATTGAAGTTAAGTATAGTTGATATATTAACAACTTTCGATAATTTATTCGTGTAAATTTCTTTTTCGTTGATGTATTAGACTAGAATTTTGAAAAATTTTAAATTGCATGAAACCTTCCAAATTAATTGCAGGTAAATAACATTAATTTAAAATGAATATCCATGACTATAACATAATCATTCGATAAATTGAAAGCACATTTTAGTTGGTATCCCAATCACACATTCCAATATACAATTGCAATCATACTTTAGAAATATTGTAAAGAATTCAATTATTTCGAAATTAAATGAAACTTTATAAAAGATGAACCAGAAAATTTATTTCAATAATAAATCCTATAAATGTAACAACATAGATTGAAAAAGAAAGTTTTTAGATTTTTTAGATGGTTTTCCTACTCTCTCCAACTTTATCAGTTGCTCGACATTTGGAAGCTTCACTTCGACAAAATGTCAAGAGCTCTAATTCAGTAAATATTTACTCTGTCCTGTTCAAGTTTGTTGATTTGGCAGACCAATTGCTTCGTAGAATTTAGGCCCCTACACAAACTTCAGAAAAGAACCAACGGTCATTAATGTTAGCTGCTGAAAACCTTATCTATCGAGAGTACAGTGTTCAAAAATAGTTCTCATTCAAAAATATAACTTAACAAGTTATATTATAACTTGTAATATAACTTAACACGAATAAAATCCACGGGAATTTTTATCAATGTTACGAAAAGTTTAGTCCCAAACGGTAAATTCGATCAAAAAGATGACTGAGGTTAATCTTTTTTGAGATGATAGAACCGACGGAGAAAAAATCTGATATATGTCAAAGAAAGTAAATCTAGACGGAGTTTAAAATAAGATAAAATTTACAGAAGTCATTGAAATTTCAAATATTGTAGGATTTTCCAATTCTGTAAAAGCACAATAATGTCAGCAAAAACTATTCTGCATTTATTGATGACTATATTCAATACATATACATTATTCACTTGGTAATCCTTTACAAGATCTTTTAATAATTAAATTCCTTACTCCACCCTACAATAATTATTGGAACTTTTCCATTTTTCGGTTCAGTTATATTTAGATAAAAATAAACGATAAAACACTAAATTATTACTAAAATTCAATATACTTAAACTTAAAAGCTCTCCCTTACGCTCAAATGGAGGTAAATCTGAAGCAATGGATCGATTGATATTCATAAATATAACGATAATCTATATCCTATTTGATGTTGAATTGCTAATCTAGCCAATATACTCTATAGTGCATGTGGCACAGGGTAGCAGTACATTCTCTTTTCACAGCAAAATATTACACACAGTCCCAAACGTTAATAACGCCCTCAAAAATTGTTCTTCAGAGATTAATGGTGACATCACATGACGTTAGATTATTTCCTGTCTCGTAAAAATTACTTTCGGGAATGAATAATTTTCCCTTCCAGGGTGACAGTTTTTGGCAGCCGAAAACAAGTGAGCAAAAACAACGAAGTTCGGAGCATTAGAATTTATTCATAAGCCCATGAGGCTGTGTCGGAATATATTATGGAAGAACAAAGTTTCATTAGATGCTTCATTGTCCCATCGGAAAATGCAAAGGTACCTATCATGATAATACATCAAAGTAATTATAGTGATTAAATAGCCAGAAGATATGATTCATTTTAATTCACACGTCTCATCCTTGAAGTTAAAGCCATCGATTGGAAGACCTCAAATCCATTCTGGAAGGATAGTTGTCAAGGATTCTATTTTCTCTCTTCCCATATACAAACTCCCCAATGGAGTTTATTTGCAAAGTTGATCGAGAGACCGAGAGTCCATTTCACTATCGGGTCCGACAGGCGGCGGATGAAAGGCAGTCGAGCAACAAGTTATTCAGTTATGAAAGGATCTTCTGTCAGCGCACTCCTCTTACTGAAATTGTAGTCTGTTTATGATTTGAATTCCAAATCAATCAACTGCTAACCGGATCCTTCGTCTACATAAATCTCTAATGGAGATATGAATAATGTTGTGAATAAAGATTCAATTCAATAACAGTACAATATATGTTTATCGGATGTCAGAGATATTTCGATCGCACGAAGATTGAATGCAGACATTTCCACACATTATAGCAAGCAAACTAAAGTGGTAGACAGTGAAGTGTACGTTCCCTCTCCATAATATCCTGTAGCATACACTGCGTTAAGTTTGCCCAGCAACTTCACAGTTCAAAGAACAATCCATTAAAAGTTCTGAAATTCAAGCTCAGACTGGCGGTTTAATTTCGAAAGTTTTCCCTAACTCTCTTCGAAGGACCGTAATAATAGGCAATGGTGATATGAATTTATGGAATATAAAAGCAACTGATTACGAAAGGAAATGTCAACACTCGAATTTATCTCATAGCAGAATTTACTGATTGAGAGGCCAGCATTTCCATCGAATCCAAAGACATGTCTGCGCTTATGTTCATAATTAAAGTCCTCTAGGTTGAACAGGCTATTTGTCGCATCGATTACAGGAGAGATGACCTACATCATCCACTGTAGTGATTTCTAATTATGGCGAATATCAAAGAGACATCTGACAGGAGGTAATTACCGGTTTGCAGGTCAACGAACTTGACACAACATGCTAATATATTCGGATTGCTATTGACTTTGAATAGGAAACTAGGATATGGAACTTGAAAGCACATTGATTTCTTGGGAAATAATTCGCTCTGACTTATCGCATAGTAGTCATGGTGATCCTAGATAGTAATTTCAAGAAAATATGGATACATCCAAAATAGAATGAGTATCGAAATGGACAAAACGGAAACCAACTACATCAATTTTGCAAGGCAACCTCTTTGACAGATCCCGATAAGAAAATATAATCTACGTAGACAGTAGTAATGATGATTCTTGGACAGTTTCCAGTTGGAGATTTAGCTACTTTTTTAGTTATTACCAAGTAGCTAAACAATTTACAAAGAAAACTCGGAACTTTCTTAGTCCGAAAAGAAAAAGAGAATTCGTTTGTTAATATGTATTAATAATATTATTTTTTCTGCTTTCTCGAAACCTACTTCGGTCTTTTTTTTAATGAAACCCGGCCCTCTTATTGAAACTGTCCTCGCTAATAGAGACAGACACTCACCCGTTGAAGAAATCTGGGTGTTGCGACATGACTTCCCACACACTCCTGCCTCCGCACATGGCATTGTGTTTGGTAGGGGCTGAAGGTTCGTGCGTTGTTTCACCGCAGAACTGACCAACATTGGGAAGATCATGCAGGTACATCAGTGAAGAGGTCACTTGTTTGTTACGCTGAGGATCGGCCCTGAAGCTGCACTTTGGATGGTAGGCATTGCAGAGACCATCTCTGGAAACGAAAGAAATTTGAGATGATTAGCAACCTTTAGAAGGATTGAAGTCCGTTAATTTTCTTAGTATATATTTTATGATACATTTCTTTAATTTCATCCTACTCTAACAACCACTAAATTATTTTTCTCGAAATAAATATTTCAAATTAGATTATGCTAAACCATTTACAATGGATACAAGTATATATGAAAGAATTCACAATGCAGACGATAACATCTTTCGAACTATTCTATTTGATAATGTAAATAGAATTAAGAAGAAGGCTATTCACGAATCGCGTGCAGGGAGCACATTCGTGAGGGTCACAAAGACGTTAGCTGCGTGATTCGTAACGCTTATTCGCGTACCTGAGGAAAGCAATAATTCTCTCTAACAGAAGGGGACATGCCAACATCTAGTAGTTACCAGATGTGTTTTTGTCCTAAGATAACATCCTTAATGTAATTCGACGGCAATTATTATTAATTCAAGAGGAGAGAACGATAAGAATGGGATTATTAAGTTGATGGCTGTCAACTGAGTCCTTTATTCGATTAAATGAAGCCTAAGAGAAATGATTAGTTCTTTCTATTTATTTATTGGAAAAACCTAAATATTGATCACTGCTTTCTTTTTAATGTTCTCTAATAGTTATATTTATAATGGTGTATAATTTAGATGAGTTAATTAGTTAACAAATATTTAGATTCACTTACATAAAATATAGTTTTTCAAATTTGTATTTCATCATGTATATATCTAACGTAATAAACAAATAATAGTAACGCATATATCATATCATGTTTCTTTATATATGATTCAATGTGAAGAAATTCAAATAAATCTAGCGGAAGAAATTTATATCCAAACTCATCGAGAAATCCCAGAAAAAACTCCATATTCGGGAAAGAAAGAACAACGTCAACATTTTCTGAAATGATCATAGCTTACAAGTCATTCTTGTTTCCTTCAGAGAAAACCCATTGACTTTAGTCCGACCATAAATTGTGAGAACGTTACGCTGACGCAAAGTAGCGCGGGGGTAGCGCCACATTGAGCTGTGTATCATCGTATCAGCGGTAAATTCTACCTCACAAAACTCTCTAACAAGATCATGTTGAGGTAAAGAATCTGCCAACAGTTTATAATCTTATAAAAGAAGAAACTGCATTATGTGGATAGAGCTTCCTTCAGTATATGGATCTTTTTTACAATTTCTTTTAAATTACATGTTTTACAATCTTTCCAGGCATCTTTAATAGCAATAAAACTAGCACAAATATCGATGTAATTAGTTAGGGTAGGTAGGTTCAAACTTACGGTATTCCAACAACGGGTAAGTTAGAGCATCCAGTAGGTTCGTGGTTTCTGACGTCCGTGCGGTAGAAGGTGGGGTACAAGAGATCCTCGGGGTGCCCATACTCTTCAAACACGCCCCAACGAAACTTGGCCCACTCCTGAGCAAACAAACGACCTGCAAAGTAGAGAATGTATAATTGAGAGTAACGCATTGAAATTGTAAGGTATTTGCGGCATGAAGTTCAGCTACTAAATTTTGGGGATAAGAACATAAGAAAATTATTGATCTGAATTACTGCATTTCATTCAAGAGTTGATAGATTTATTATTTATTGAATAGTCTTATTCTTTATTTTAAATATATGAATTCTTTACATTCCAAGAGTAACCATACAAAATATAGTCATTATTATTGATTTGTTAAGTAAATTTTATGAAATAATGGCATTTACTTGTCCCATGAAATAAATATTATGGATTTGCTTCAACCGTCAAATATTTCTAATTGTCAAACACAAATTCAACATAAATAAAATCATGTGAAAATGTCAGAGCATCACAACCTCTACCTTAGAATAAATGAACATTAACGGATATATCATCCAATCTGTGCTATTTCAGATACAATATAACAAGTCAATGAAGAAAGAAAAAGCAGATGCTATACACAAAGTATAGACACATAAGCTGTTAGCATTCAGTGGAATGGGTTATTGATATTACTCCCCGAGATGCAAAATGCCATGAGAATAGCATTCTTAGATCACTACCATTACAGAAAACAATTCTCAACATGTGTTTTTATCCCATTATCGTAACGGTGTAGTAGGGGCTAGGTAGTACAAGAGAATAACATCTGAGGGAAACTTAAGTGAGGGAGCCTTTTAAGCTCATATCTACTTTCAAATAAGCAGTTATCAAGAAGAAAAATAAGATTCATAAATTTTAATACTTGTAAAATTAGCGTTTATTATCAAGATACAATACTTGACCACAAAATAAAAGTTAACAAATTTTCTTCCAATTGGTTCACTCCTAATTGACTTACAAATGATTATTGAACATTTCCACAAATTGACTGCAGTATTTCGTGCGTTAACGCTACCATGCAGAGACAAGAGTATTGTCTGGACTCAAGATCTTGATCTTCATTATCCGCATCTTTATTGGTCTCAGTTCGTGAAGAATGAGGTAATGTACCTCCATCATGAGATGTGCTCCGTTCCATCTAGACCAAACATATTCGCTACTCTTGTTTTATACTGCAGTTTAATTTAGTAAAACAGTTTAATCAGACGCAAAATGAGTTTCTTTAGGTTCATAAAGCCTACAGCAGATCGAATAGATTTACCGGCAGAAATGAGCTTCTTCTTTGTGAAAACATTCCAGTAAAAATAGCCGCCAATGCTGACAGATTTCAGAATTGCGTGCGAGGCGAAACAAGTTAACAGCTTTCGAACATTCAATGTTCAGGTGGCTCTGTTTGCTCCCGATGAGAAATGTGCGCATAGGAGCTACACAAAGATTAAGAGTAAACAATCCCAATCGTAAAAAAGGCTTATCGTTCAGAAACGTATACTATTCACACGAGAAAAGTCAATACCATCGTCAGTGTTTGGTCTTTAACACTTTTCAAGGTGAGAGACGCGTACGGTAATCCGTAAAGCAAACAAATTATTAATGACATTATTAGAGTGAGAGGACCCTAGAATAAGAGATAATGGAAAAGCAGAAGCAGGTAACCTTCAATAGCAAAAGGGCTTTGGAAGAATTTTCATACAGTGCTGAATAGTTTGAACAAAGGACTGATATAGTTCTGAAGAAAATATTACTTGAATCGTAAGAAGCTTTACGAGGGATTTACATCAAAACTTTCTGAATATAAAGATCAGTTGAGTTGCCAATTCGAAACCCAATTCGAGCATTTTTGGTTCAGGGAAAATATTTACTGTATCGAGATACTTTTAAAGTGATGTAGAGGAATATTCGTATTCAATAACATAGGGTTTTGATGTTCCTCGTTAGAATATATAGGAAATGTATTGAAGCTCTTATAGAGACAGTTAGATAAATGAGAAATACTATCAGTTTGCTAACGAGTTGCTATCGGAACGTTATTATTGTTGATTAGGAACATTAAGCGAGTTTAATTTCTTAGCATTTGAACAGTATATGCAATTTGATAAATATATACATATTTTATGTATATATAACCTAGTGCTACCTTTTGAAAATTGGAAGTTACGGTGATATGAAAAGAAAATGTGGCACTTATGGTAAATTATGAAAACAAATAGCAGCTAGGTACTCAGAATTCGAATAATGTAAAATGCTATATAACTCTCAACTTGCATAATATTACTATGCAACAGATGCATATTCTATTCATAAGCTACTCAGATAACATTTCACTGAAATTTAAAGCGTCAACTGAATAGAATTATCACTAAACATCACTTATCTACCTCTAGTGTATTGTACCTTTTATTGAAAACAATAATTGTGAGTACTTAATATTTTAACACGGTCCTCTATTAAAACCAATGTCAGTAAGAATATTCAAAATAAATAATAGTAATGATTGCATCATATTGTTAATGGACAATAGCAATTCCATCTTTCATTCTTTGTATAGCAATTCCATCTAAGCCGCGGAAGAAAAAATTTAACTCGGATGGAAAATATTAGCATTAAAAAAGATGATATAGAAAAGTAAAGAGAAACAAGACATTCAATCATAATCACTTTTTAAAATGACCCTTCATGTTGGGATGAAGGAATTACTTTTTATGTTCTTATATACTTTAATGCACTCTATGTTAATTGCCAGTGATGTAGTGATATAACCGTATTTTTTTAGATAAAGACACAGTATTATCCCTAGAGCTCGGAGGAAATAATTATCATATGAAGAAATATCCCCAGTTAACATTGTGAATGATGAGAGAAGCTGTCAAAGCTACCGAAACATTAAAAAGAGAAAAATAACAGGCAAAGGGACGGCTAATGATTGCGTAGGCTGCTGATTTACAGAGAGAAAAATCTATGTTACAATGAACTAAGAATAAAGAAAAATGAAGGGAGGGAGTGAAGTTAATTAAACAGAAACGTAAAATATTATATGAAAATTATAATAAAATTTCAGACTAAAGACATAAGCAAAATAACACGATAGCATGGATATTATATTATTGATTTTAAAGGTTTAGCTAGGTTCAATTTTCATTTAAATTACTGGTTCTAGTTCTTATTTAATAATACTATTTACTTTAGTTATATTCACAATTGAATGATAGATATAAAATTACTTGAGGTCTATAGTTAACGATAAAAATATTATTGCGTTTATAAATAAATAAATATTTTCCCTAAAAATCAACAAGAAACACGTATAATTAACAAAAAATTATTCGGTCAAAGTTTGTTATAATCAAATTCAAGACAATTTGAAGAATTCAAACAGAACAGTCTGCATTACAACAAACTAAAAGAACGACTTTAGTACACAAAAGTAAGTTATTGTCCAAATATGTTATTCCATTTCTCACGTGGCTTCGAAGGAACAAAGCTGCAACAAACATGGTGCAATTCATCAAAAGTGATTGCAAGGGAGCAGCCCTAGATTGATTAACTCCACAAACTGGGGAGTAGCTAGCTCCATTTTCCAGAGAATGGCCTGGTAAGTAATCGCGTTTGGAGAGACAGATTAGAGTCGCGTTAGGGGCTGAGTGGCGTGATTAAAGACTGGCCCACACGGTCATTCACTAGGGTAATTGGAAAAATTAGCAACACGTGGACACAAATGGACTATTCGAAAGGACTTCTTGGTGGGAGAAAGCACTTCGTACCTCATTTACTTGAAAATTTATTGTGTGGCGAAATAAGGAACTTATTTTTCTTGAAGAGGTTATAGAAAAATATATGTAAAACATTAAAAAGAAACAAATTATAAGGACAAGGAACCTCATAACGTAACTTTGCGAGATATTCGAATGAGTTTCGAAATTTGTTTGGAATCTTTGATCTCGTCTTTCGTGATTAAGAAATTATAAGATACCTCCACGTTATCGGGTCAAATCATTAACGTTCAAAGGATATTGCCATAGGCTGATTGGGTAATAAAATAGTAACAAAACTCTTAATTACATTTCATTGGAGAATTTCTAGGACAGAAAAGAAAGTTCTGATAAATGAGAAATTCAAAGATAATAAGAAGTTTAAGTAACCGAATTTTTTTTTAATTTAATTTCACAACAATCTTTATAGACACACTAAATTATGTTGCAAATGTTAATTTTAATACCATCAAGCTACTGTATATAAAAATACAATAAAGTAGGTAAATTGAAATGTAACCCAATAACCTTTTCCATATTTCAAATGCAATCTAAACTATTACAAAAGCACTAACTTCATCAATCAACATTTCGAAAGTTAGGCCATTACTTCCTAAGGAATTTAACTGATTATAATGAATCCAGAGTGAATGCTAAGAGAATTTAGGAAGTGGAAGATGAATGGTGGGAGGAATTCGCGAAAGTGTCATCTTGATGAAAGTTAATGAGCTAGGAAGAATATTCTCATTCTAACTTTACGGCAATATTGAAATGGGAATTAAATGGGTAGAAAATAGCACTACAATGTCTTACCACCTCCACACGCAATAGAAATATAGGTGATAATTCTCCTAACTCATCCACAATGTATTCTATTCTACAGTAGCTATCATTGGTATTCTGAAAGTTTAATTACCCGCTGATTGATCGTAAAATGAGAATTTTCCGCAGCTTTTGATATGGTCACTTACGTATGCCTGGTCATACCCTTCTTTTTTACACCAGCTGATTATTTACGAATTCGAACGATCAGCAGAATTTAAGGACTGCATAATAGTGTTGTGAACAGAAACAGTTGAGAGAGTCACTGTGATGATGTACTATCAAAGAAAAGAGTCACTGTGATGATGTACTATCAGAGAAAAGAGTCACTGTGATGATGTACTATCAGAGAAAAGAGTCACTGTGATGATGTACTATCAGAGAAAAGAGTCACTGTGATGATGTACTATCAGAGAAAAGAGTCACTGTGATGATGTACTATCAGAGAAAAGAGTCACTGTGATGATGTACTATCAGAGAAAAGAGTCACTGTGATGATGTACTATCAGAGAAAAGAGTAACTGTGATGATGTACTATCAGAGAAAAGAGTCACTGTGATGATGTACTATGAGAGAAAAGAGTCACTGTGATGATGTACTATCAGAGAAAAGAGTCACTGTGATGATGTACTGTCAGAGAAAAGAGTCACTGTGATGATGTACTATCAGAGAAAAGAGTCACTGTGATGATGTACTATCAGAGAAAAGAGTCACTGTGATGATGTACTATCAGAGAAAAGAGTCACTGTGATGATGTACTGTCAGAGAAAAGAGTCACTGTGATGATGTACTATCAGAGAAAAGAGTCACTGTGATGATGTACTATCAGAGAAAAGAGTCACTGTGATGATGTACTGTCAGAGAAAAGAGTCACTGTGATGATGTACTGTCAGAGAAAAGAGTAACTGTGATGATGTACTATCAGAGAAAAGAGTCACTGTGATGATGTACTGTCAGAGAAAAGAGTCACTGTGATGATGTACTATCAGAGAAAAGAGTCACTGTGGTGATGTACTATCAGAGAAAAGAGTCACTGTGATGATGTACTATCAGAGAAAAGAGTCACTGTGATGATGTACTGTCAGAGAAAAGAGTCACTGTGATGATGTACTATCAGAGAAAAGAGTCACTGTGATGATGTACTATCAGAGAAAAGAGTCACTGTGATGATGTACTGTCAGAGAAAAGAGTCACTGTGATGATGTACTATCAGAGAAAAGAGTAACTGTGATGATGTACTATCAGAGAAAAAATCAGAGTACGATTCTAAAATTTCAATCTTTCTTTTTTATCGTCATGTACCCAGACCAATTTGAAAAAATATGAAAACATTAATATTGGTAAAGTTTCTTTCTGCGTTCTTTAGGCTGTGAAAAAATAATAACAGATACATTCATTTTTGAATGAACGTATAGTGTACATAAAATTTAAAGAAAAAGAAATATAAAAGAATTATTATTGGATGCTCCATCTGTTCCAATTAATGAAAATACATCAGATATGTAAAACGAACAAAATTGACGAAAACGCAATAAATTGAAATTGATGAATTCGAGTTAGTTTCAGAATGAATGAATATAATCAATGTACATATAAATCTATATGCCTTGAGGTCATTTATTCACATTTATACCTCAAAATTTTCTGATACTAAAAGTTATCTTCGAATATAATATGTTGATTATAATTATGAATTAAATTATCGATTAATTTATGGATAAAATTAGCGATTTATATATAACATAAATAAATTTAATTGATTATTTTTTTTATTTTATTGCTCACAGAAAAAGAATAATAGCGTATGTATAACATATAATATTTATTTTGAATAGCCAATCGAGTATTGCCAACTAATAAATATTTTTTTTTTGAAAAAACGACGATTTGAACCAAAACTTCGACTTAATAATTATTTGAAAGAAAACTATTTCCTTAATCGATAAATGAATAAGTATTTAACCCTTTCGATTCTATGAATTGGTTTTTATTATAGTGCCGGTAATACTCGAATACGGTATAGAAAAATAACTAGGTTTAGCAGTGTATGAAACATTCCATTTCAAATAATCACACTCATTAATTCACTACAAATTCTTACCGGAATAAGAGGCAGTGTGGTTTCTCTGCTCCAAAAACTCAGGAGTCAAGTAAATCCTCTGGCCAGGCTTGCCACATCCTCCAACCTGGAGGGTCCAGGGAGAATTACCCCAAACAGGATGAGGGGACCCTATGGATATGGTAGGCTTTTGGGATGGCTTCGGAGCTATAATAACCGGTGATGAACAGGATCCACCATTCCAGGAGTCGGGGACAACGACGGTGACTCTTCGGATGAAAATTCTGTGGTGGGTAGCGGTGTAGAGGACTGCTGAACCTTTCGTAATTAACTCCTGAAATGGAGAGAAAGAAAATGTTACTGAAATGACGCGAGTACATCTATAGTTTGTATGATTCCTATCCGATTGAAATCAATCCCTAGCTCTATACTAAATAAAAGTAATTCAATGGAAAGAAGAACAAACACTAACACAGTTTGCATGACTAGTTTAGGTAAATGTCAGTGCCTTCTAAATAAAACAAAATAATAATATGAGTTACGATACCTCTCTTTTTATTTCCCCATCACAGTAATATCAATTATGATACTAAAATGTTAAAGAATACTTCAAAAAGTGCTCCCTTTTATATTTTAAAGTGTTCTATCACCAAATTAATTACATCTGCGTGCCCATCTGTTACTGCTTTAAGGGAGGAGAGAGCGCTAGGCTACTCTATTAACATCATCAATTCACAGTTTGCAATAAAACACGTACTGTGTCTGCTACTATATTCATTGTACAGTGCGTGCTGCCATGCACACTATACATAATTAATGGAAATAGTATAGCATCAATCAAGTTGGTTTGTGTATGTAGCGTATCATTTACCTTCAGAATAACTTAAATGAAAATAAAAGGACTTAGTGAATTTTTAACTGAATAGATATTTTACTTATTTATCAGAATAATTTATTAACATGTCATTGTCGGTATAACCTTATTCATTTTGATTCTCTTAATTCAGATCATAAAATAATTCCTAAATTAGAAAGAGATGACGTCCTTTATTACCTTCGCAAATCTGCGGAAGGTTATATTTTTATTTATTTATATTTATCATCTTGTTATTCACGTAACTCAAAAAGTAATCAACCAAATAGCCTAAAATTAGATGGGAGGATTGGTCAAAGTCAAGGAACCTGCTGGTAGAATTTTAGGAGCGATCCGGTCCAAGGTCAAGGTCAAAGTCATTCATAACTTAAGAAAAGTATTCAACCATAATTCATGAAACTTGGTGGAACGATTGGTCAATATTCAGGAACCATTTGGTTAAATTTTGATAGCGATATTATAACTTAATAACTCAAAAGTATTTAACCAAATGGCCTGAAATTTGAAGGAACGATTGGTCATTGTCAAGGTACTACTTGGTTAAATTTTGGGAGCGATCGGGTCAAAGGTCAAATATAAAGGTCGAGGCGATTTTTAACTCAATAACTCAAAAAGTATTCAACCAAATGGCCTGAAATTTAGTGAAACGATTGGTCATGTTCAGGAACCATCTCGTAAAGTTTTTGGGAGTGATCCGGTCAAAGGTCAAGGTCATTTATAACTCAAATAACTCAAACAGTATTCAATCATACTGCATGAAACCTGGTGGGACGATTGGTCATTATCCAGTTACCAGTTTATCAGATTTTGGGAGGGAAATCAGAGAATGGGTGAAAGCGGCGGTGAATGTATGCGCTTTACCAAGTGCACATAATCTTATTGTAAAAATATCAATTGGTATTGTATAGTTCATTCAGTGAAAGGTATGGTTCTTTATGAATTAGGTAAAATTTACTTTTTGTTTATTCTACCGGGATCTTCATTTAATTCATTGAAAAGGATGGCTGGCAAGTTAAATTTGTGAATTCATGCCTTAAATTTACTTAAAGTTACAGTTAATTTTTTTAGAGAATAACCATTCACTGTAAATGGATGCAATATTCACTATTTATTGTAAACTGTTTATTTTCAAGCTTACGGCTTGCTCCTGCTTCATGGCCCAAAGATATCTCCGCAGTCTCTCAAAGTTAGTAACTAACGCCTTTCTTCCCAATTCAATTTCGCGACATTTGGAGGACCAAAGTTTGTGTTAATGGTTCAAGTTGCAAACATTGTTTATAATTACAACACAATCGACACCAGCACGATAAGTGACAGCAGGCACCAACTAACGGAAATAGAGAGAAGCAAACTATTTTCAACATCTGTCAACATATTCTTGAAGATGCAGTTTGAAATTCACTCATGCTGGCGTACAAGAAGGTAAGTCCAATGACTAAATTGAGTTATGACTGCTAAAAGCTTGCTAGAATGGCCTTCTGTGCTGGAGGAGAATGGAGTATGTGTAGTGAATCTGTTTGAATGTACTAGAAGACGAACTTAAAGTTTGTTCAAATAGTTTATCTGCGTTAATGTCAGTTTGTAAAAAAATCCGTAATTTACTGAAATTGCAAACTTTAAAAAAAAATTAAATAACTGTTCATTTTACTGAACCCTTTTTTCACTAGAACGAGTGAATTAATGAACACAATATAATTAATACACCTAATTATAACTGATATCTAAAAGAATGAACGGATAGCAAACAAAATGCTCAAAGTATTTCACCGTACTACATAGTATACCAGGCTGTTCATGTCCCATTTTGGGCCGAGGGAGTGATATAACACAAAATTTAATCAACTCGGTTGCTTTTAATACAATAGCATCTACATAATATTAGATAAAAATTGCATTATAAATATAGATACTGGTGTGAAAATTGTAATGAATGAGAAAGAGACATTTGATTATATAAATGCTTGTGTGAAAGTCAAACTCTCAATATTACTTTATTACACTAATTGGAATAAGAAATTCGTAAAACAAATAATTACAGCGATTCTATTGGCCAGTAACCAACTCGAAGAACTTTAAAGATTTATCATAATATATTTGTCACCTTTTGTTGTTAAATAATATGTATATATATATAAGGAAATATGATAATGTATGTACATATACACACGCTACACAATATACTCACTTGAAATAAAATCTAATACAAAGTTAGACCAATTTGCCTGAACTTTCAGATCTGAATGAAACTTCTAAAAACAAATGAGAAATATTCATGAACGATATTCTATTATTCTGCTTAATTCAAAATTCAGAACTCCTTGCTGTTTTAGACAACGATGAAGTAAAATCTGGAGAATGTTACTTAGAATGTTGTTGTATTTTGATGATAGTATTGTGTTATAGAGAATAACGATGACAGGACTTATATAAGTTAGTGGTCAAAGCGATTATAAAACAGTTGAAGTAAATTTGAAACCTTTAAAGAAAACAGAATGAAACTTTGTTTAAAGCCCGATTTAATTGTACATTCATATGTTAAAAAGACGGAAGAATAATGTTTAACGCTGTTTAAGTTTTGCATATCTCAATTTTCACGGGGACATATCTGACAAACAATTTACATCTTCGTCGAGCAACGAAATTTCTGAACCAAGAATTACCATAATCCGGAAGATATGAAAACCTACCACATCTGCAAATTCGACTTGGTTCACTATCACGCCAAATCCCGCTGCATTTGTTGCAATAGTGAATCTCTTCATTCCACAGCATCAGTATGCAGAACCTCAACCAAAGAGGGACGGAACACAAGCAACAGGTTAGGCATTTATTGGTGGGGATACGACTCGAAAACTGAAGTTTCGGTGATTGGAGGAAATTCGTGATTGAGGAATTGGAACGAAAAGGTCGAAAGGAATGATTTGTGTGAACTGTTGAGAAGCTATTTGATTACAGGCACCTGCGCCTTGTCATGATAGTGGATAAAAAACTTGGGACCAGCATTCATTCGATATATTGGTTATTAAATGTTACAAAACATTTTCCTTTAAATCATATTCAGGTGTTATCTTATATTTTGAAAGAAAGTATATATTCAATAATGATTTTTAAATATTATTAATTTTTCAAGCTTAATCCAAACTATTAGGTCTGCTTCTTCAAAACACTGAGTAGTATATTAAACAATTTAGTTCAGAAATGAAACTACGCAACTTCTCCAGTTCGCTGGTTTATAGTGGCTTTTCAATAATAAAATAATTAACCTTAAGGCAATAAAAGTTAAAAATATTTATTATCATCCGCGTAGCAGTCACTTTTGCAGGTGATATTAAAAAAGAAAAAAAATTATCTGCGAATATAGCTGATCATAATATATTGAGCCAAAATATAACTGATTCATATCATAAACTGATCGCTTCTAATCATTTCGCATTGTGAAGTATTAAAATAGATACCATTATTGCTATACTTTACGAATAGTCACATTGTCATACTTCCCCACATCACTACAGTATAGGTGTAATTTTGTTTCAATTTGGTGTATTTCAGTGTTTCTCCTCAATTGTGAAGCTAGTGTTGCAGATAACATCAGATCGGCATCTTGCTAAATGCAAATCAAATTAGGTCTTAGACAATAGAGGTAGTGATTAAGCACAAGGCAAGTGCGTGTATCTCGAGTAAGGTACTTAAGCAGGCGATTGCTATCGACGAATAACAATTGGATGAGTTATTACACGCGGATAGAGTAAGTCAAAGTCTAGATTCATAGGGAGAATGTAGTCATAGTCTAGATTCATAGGGAGAATGTAGTCAAAGTCTAGATTCATAGGGAGAATGTAGTCAAAGTCTAGATTCATAGGGAGAATGTAGTCAAAGTCTAGATTCATAGGGAGAATGTAGTCAAAGTCTAGATTCATAGGGAGAATGTAGTCATAGTCTAGATTCATAGGGAGAATGTAGTCAAAGTCTAGATTCATAGGGAGAATGTAGTCAAAGTCTAGATTCATAGGGAGAATGTAGTCAAAGTCTAGATTCATAGGGAGAATGTAGTCATAGTCTAGATTCATAGGGAGAATGTAGTCAAAGTCTAGATTCATAGGGAGAATGTAGTCATAGTCTAGATTCATAGGGAGAATGTAGTCAAAGTCTAGATTCATAGGGAGAATGTAGTCAAAGTCTAGATTCATAGGGAGAATGTAGTCAAAGTCTAGATTCATAGGGAGAATGTAGTCAAAGTCTAGATTCATAGGGAGAATGTAGTCAAAGTCTAGATTCATAGGGAGAATGTAGTCAAAGTCTAGATTCATAGGGAGAATGTAGTCATAGTCTAGATTCATAGGGAGAATGTAGTCAAAGTCTAGATTCATAGGGAGAATGTAGTCATAGTCTAGATTCATAGGGAGAATGTAGTCAAAGTCTAGATTCATAGGGAGAATGTAGTCAAAGTCTAGATTCATAGGGAGAATGTAGTCATAGTCTAGATTCATAGGGAGAATGTAGTCAAAGTCTAGATTCATAGGGAGAATGTAGTCAAAGTCTAGATTCTAGGAGGTCTTTTCTCTAGAGATGACTAGATAGTTTACACTGAATACTCCCCTAGAAATTAGCTTTCAAGGAGAGAGAAGAATATGAATGCAATTAGTTGGATTGCAAAGGGAATTCATACAGTCATGCACGAAGATGACAGATGACGAAATAGACTCAGAATAGTGGGAAATAATATAACAATACCAATTGTACCAATTTTCTTTCAAAAAATTAAGAAATTATATTTTTTATGTATGTTCTATTCTAAAATATACCTTCAGGACCGTTTCAGTTGCGAATAAATTATTTAAATATAAATAAATTGATTCTCCGTTATTTTTATTTTCTTATCAATTTTCCCTTCTCCAAAGATTCATTTTTATGCACGCAACAGAAAAAACATGAATTGTTTTATATAATATAAGTCGAATAAAAATTTATTTTTTAATTTTGAAACTTTTCAATACCATTTACGAAAGACACAGTACAAAATAACGCATTTTATTAAATTAATTAGACAATCAATATTACATATCTTGTAATTCTCCTTGTTCACTATACCTAATAAAGTGTGCAAGATGCATACTGACTAAGTTATTGTTTGTACAATTCGCAAAGTCAACGATGAAAGAAATGTAATCTGAGAATGTCCTTATTTCCCATTCATATTCAAATGTCATTAAGCAATCAAACAAAGAGTAATAATTGAAAAGAAACCACAATATGGGGTTCTAATCGGTAGGAGAACGTGACTGTCATTTCATGCGTTCTTTTGGGTCATTCTCACGTGACTGTTTGGTGTTCCCTTCAAAGATTAGATTAGGGGAGTAAGAGTTAGAAGAGTACAGATTTAACTTGATTACACAAAAAGAAAACATAGAAGCACAGCTCTAAAATAAAAGTAGACGCACAGGGAGATACAATGGCTAACTCAGTTTATAGGGATAATGACTGAATAGAGATTCAGGTAAAAAAAAGGTATTAAGTTTGAGACTAAAAACAACGTCTATAATATATAAATACTCAGTTAAAATATTATTTACTAAATTAAAAAATATTCTTCGTTAATAATTGATTTGAGTATTAAGAAATGAATAATGATGCATGAATAAAAAACCTAAAAATTACAAAAACATATATCTCATGCAACATTATTTCTCACACATAAATTGGATATGAATCGTTCACTTTTCTACCACCCCGACAAGGAAGATTTTCAATGATTTTTATTGGACTCCCCATTGCATTGTAAAAATATTCTACGTATCCATCTCAAATGACCCTGAAGAAATATGGCTTCGCACTTACAGAGATGAGAAGATGATTCAATTCATCTTTATTTACTGACAGCTGTGAGTGATGATGTTAATGGCAAACTACAGGATGGGAGATAGGAACTTGATGTTAAACCCGTGTGTTGTTTATTTAAACAAGATATAGGAATACGAGTACTCAAACTAAAGATGTATTGGCACACGTAAATGTATACTAAAGAACACAGTAATCCTTTGACTGTTCTGAATGAAGTCACGTCCCTGGTAGCAATTATTGTTCCCGGGCCAATATTATCCCAATGTTGTCCCAATTAAGGAACATTGCTACCTGGAACCATTACTGATGTCGTTTTCTACGTATCTATGACTATAACAAATGTTTATTACTAATAAAACTCCTTTTCCTCTAACACAGATAGGTAATATATTTATTAAGAGGATTTTGATTTTATAAGTACTCACTCACAAAATATTGTACTGTAGGTGTAATCTTAAAGTACCAGGAATATTCACATATCAAGCACAGTATACAGTATAGCCACCAACTCCACCTTTTTATAACTTACAAAATATACCATTTGAATTTTTCATGCAAGAAAAAGGAGGGGAAAGTGTTTCTTGGTATGCAAATATTTAGTATATATCAGCGCCAGCTTAAGAAGAAGTAGAATGCGCTATGTTCTCCATAGTGCTACCATTGAAATATGACTTTATACCTTCGGTAAACTTTAAAGATAGTGAGTATCTAAATAAATAATCTACAAATAAGTAATTGTTAAATTGTAACCATAATTTTTATTTATAAAACTAAATATATATAACTAAACCTATTTAATTGAAGCCACATGCAAAAACTAATTGGCAACTAGGTTTATTTTCCAGCGATAGGACAAATAAGGAATGATGTTTGAGGCTGTGGAATAAATGTCTCCTCTACCAGCCTATATAAATGCAAATGCGGGAGCAAATTTGACGGTTGTACGGCAGTTTGCAATTTAATAAGAAATGAAAGAGAGGGAGAGTAGCTTGTAAATATTTATTTAGTGGCTACTGCAGTAAGGTTAATAACCAAGCAATAGTCAGTCTATAGCTTAATGGTTTGCTATCATTTATTACTGTATAGATGAACGATATAGATATTGACTTAATGCATGAAATTAATATTCTCAATGACACATACTCCTAGCTATAAAGTGTTCAATTTGAAATTAGGTTTAATTAATTAGATTTCAATAATTAATTAGATTAAATAATAAGGAGATGAATTCGATTAAAATATGTTGAAATAATATTGTTCGATCAAATATAACTTTGTTATTTTATACGAATACTCAATATCGATATTTTTAACGCGGTTAAATATTTCTATATTATAGAATTATATTTACAATGATGTAATTCTTAACAAAAAACATTACTAATTACATTCTATTACTTCATGAACAAATAATATTTGTATTAGTAAGTGAGATATGAAATAAATTATCATCAATTGCAATTAGAAAATATCTATATTTCAATACAAAAGCAATATAATATAACAAAATTAATTAAATACCTCATGTTTAAATTTGTTACGAATGTTATTACAAATATAATGTTAATTATATAATATTAATTATAATTATTAAATACATATCTATAATGCATTTATTATGTATCACTGATAATAACTAAACAAAACATAAAATAAAATGTATTAAGTTATAGGTTGATGATAAATTATTATTGATACTGTAAATAACAATATAACTATAAGATCTATCATCCAACAGGAAGGAAACGAAATAAGAGCTTCTGTCTACATTAATGGAAAGTAAATGGAAAAGTTTATAACATAAATGTATATCATATAGCTACTGCATAAATGTACGATCTATATTCATTTTCTCAATTTAATCTATATCATAAAAATGCAACAGTTGCAACATAAAACTAAACTGTATGAGTAAAAAAAGTGCATGACACCAATTTAAATAATCCATGTCCTTTATTTTCATTATCTGATTGAATAGCCAAAGAACGTATGCTTCTTTTGGTGAGAAATGGGCTCTATATTCACAAGGAAATGTCCCGACTGAAGAATGAAGCCACAATAATTTATTGGACCGTTTAGAATGATTCTCCCGGCAAAAGATGGCAGTTGAACGCGGATGCCATTTCATTTCTTTTGAGGAGGAATGAACGTCTGAAAAGCTTCAGCTGCAGCTAAATTGGAAATGGTTGCATTTTAGTCTCTAAAAACTGTATTAATTGTCATGCCACTTGAGCTATGACTTGAATGGCGGGCGTCTTGAAATATTAAATTTGAATTCTATGTTGCTTATGCCGAGTGAACAAGAACGTTGTATGACAAATTTAAGATAAATTCACTGAAAAACATAAAACATATTTTATTTATTAATGAGAATCGACTTGATTGATTTACAATTTGAGAGAACTCATAGATCATATGATAAAATATATGAAATATATAACATTAAAAACTTTCTCAAGTGATGTAGTAACAACAATCTAATTCATTTGTTGCAATGTATCACTCAACGAATTGCAGAGAAGAGCAATTTCCATGTCAGTGCATAGATCAGGTATTTGCACCATAAAAAATAGGTACAATGAGAAGAGCGAGTGAGAATATATATATAGTACTCAGATGTCAAAGTAAGGACGATAGAAATGGCGTTTACTTACGAAGCAACAATTTGTTGATAAATATATAAATATATCTATATTTGAGACTGAAAACTGAAACTGAAAACTATTAAACTGAAAGCTTAATAAAATGAGAGAAAACAAGAAAAATGTTTCAGGGTTGGTAAATGACAATATATGGAAGAATCATTCTTTCATAAACTAGTTAGAGAAAGAAATGATCAGCCATGACAGTTTGTAAATATTGATACTTTGCAGTGTTGAAGTGGACTAAATCTGTGCCATTCTTCACTTTATTTCATTGAAATCTGAGGGATCGTTTCCATTATGGAAGATGTCGAAGATGTATTTTTAGTTCAGTTGCCTGCCAGGTCCTTGCGCTATAACTTTTTTTCCGAAACTCCTGGGGCAATGTATCAGTAGAAGTGGCATCCAATTTAGTTCATTCAGTGCTGTCTACTGGCCCACTTTTCTCTCCAGAACTCATTCACCAAAACATCAGTTGAAGTGCTGGCAATTCGAGGCAATGGAAGTTATTTCGCCTCCATGTAGATTGCCAAAAGAGTTGCCATATTGTTGGCTAACAGACTGGGAGTCGTAAAGACGAGCAATTCAATGCTTTTATTATGCACCCTTCAAACAACCATTTCTCACCAATGGAACTATATATATTTGCTCTAATACATACTTTCCATTCTGAAAATTTCATTGAAACCTTACAATTATTCTATCTAAAAAAAGGCAACCGGAGTTGATTACCAATAACCTGATCATCCGCAGAATAATTTCTAAAAAATGATTTAATTTGTGATACAAATCATGCAACTGAAAATGTTATGAAACACATAGCGTATTGTGAATGATTATTTACCCAATATAATACATTAAATGCTGTTCAGTCAATGAACAATACTAATTTTTGTAAGTATTGTTTTCCAGTTCTCTTCTCATATAGAACTTTGTTATAAATGTAATTTCGTGTACTGGATGTTGAACATTGATACTCTGTTGAGATGTTTACGTTGCAGCTACTATACAAATGTAATCATGTATGTTGAGGATGGTTATGTATATATATACACGAGGTAAATAGTAAAAAAGTAAATAACAATGGTATGTAAATAGTAAAGAAACAATAAGATGTCATATGCCTTTCCTTATTATACCGACTTTATTAAAATTAAATAAATAATTACAGTAATTATTGTATAGACTAGCATTAAAACCTATATACAAGAGTAGGGAAAATATTGAACATAACACTTTTAACTGTAAAGGTGTCCTATGGGTATAAACGTTAGTACACGCAGCAGTTAACACACATTCACACACTCTGTACACACACAGCGCTAAATACACACCATCACACAGATCCAATAGTTGGAATAGAATTGAAAGGAGAAGATTTCCCAGTGGATGGAGAGGCTAATGTTGCAATAATGGAGTCATTGGAGACTCAGAATGGAGAAAAGAATGACTCTAATTCGCTGCTTTCGTACAATAATTTTGAATGTTATACCAAATATTGACAATCATAGGAATTATTGTATGTATGTTTTAATGAATATTTCAAACTATACTAATTTATTATTCCTTAAAAGAAACTTTACTAATTGCAATGCTTGCGGATATCTTAAAATTGGTCTGGGTAAACACGAAGAAAAAATTCTTCGCATGATTAATAGATGAAAAAAAAAGTTTATGGGAAAAGTTTATTAATATAAATATATCCGGTAAAGGATCTACCTATACCTCTTATTTTTGTAATTACTAGGTTTAGACCCTATATACGGTATTTATACTCTTTAATTTGAAATAAAACAAAACGGTTATTAAATCGCATAGTAACAATAATCTCTTGGGTAAAATGTAATCCTAGTTCGCCCATAAAACAGGCTTACTTCGTATTAATTAAAGATATGCTTGCAATGAATCTATGACGAAATACTGGTTAGGAAAGGCATTGCCGAACTGGTAATCTGATTGGAATTTACGGGATTAAATCGGGAATGGAGTAGCGACAACGGAATGAACTTCACACGATTATAAATTATTAAAACGGAAACAGGAATTACGGTAGATTATTATCAAATAATTCATTCAAATTATTCCTCCGTTTTACATATAATTTATATTTGCGATACAATTTATATCTATAATATAGGCAAGTTTCATAAATATATTCAAGAATATCAGTCTATACAGTTAAGTTTTTGAACATGAATAATTTTTTAATCAACTCCATGGTACTTGAGTTAGTTACATCAATAATTATACCAGCATTACATGTCAAAATCTAAACAATGTTTCTATAATATATACATACTCAGAGGCCTAAAAATAGGATGGTAATCTGTTGGAGAAGACTCCTTGCCTTGCTATGGAGCATTTCAAAGCCAAATGATTTACTACTCAGGCCAAGATACTAAGCCTGTTCTAGAGGAGGAAGGAAGAAAGAAACCAAGAACACGAGGTGGGCATATCTCTACGCCCCATCAAAATCTACTTACAACTTAATATGTACGAGGAAATTCAGGGCATGTTATTGGATTTTCATTTACTTAAACTTAATGAATAATAAAATGATAATGAAGTGAATATTTTAGAAAATTAAATGACACTGCATTTCATGTAAACCTTTTCTGAAATGCGGAAAAAAAATTACATGTAAAAAGACAAGTATGAATTGATCAGAAATTCTCATTTTGAAATACCTTTCTATACAATTGAAAGGAATGAATTCATCCTTTCCTTGTAAATGAAAGGAGTGAATTCATCCTTTCTTTGTAAATGAAAGGAATGGATTCACCCTTTCCTTGTAAATGAAAGGAATGGATTCACCCTTTCTTTGTAAATGAAGGGAATGGATTCACCCTTTCCTTGTAAATGAAAGGAATGGATTCACCCTTTCCTTGTAAATGAAAGGAATGGATTCACCCTTTCCTTGTAAATGAAAGGAATGGATTCACCCTTTCCTTGTAAATGAAAGGAATGGATTCACCCTTTCCTTGTAAATGAAAGGAATGGATTCACCCTTTCCTTGTAAATGAAAGGAATGGATTCACCCTTTCCTTGTAAATGAAAGGAATGGATTCACCCTTTCCTTGTAAATGAAAGGAATGGATTCACCCTTTCCTTGTAAATGAAAGGAATGAATTCACCCTTTCCTTGTAAATGAAAGGAATGAATTCATCCTTTCTTTGTAACTGAACATCACTTAGTGTTGCAAACTCAGGCGACAAAATAAATAAATGAAAACGAATGACCCGAAAGTCGGACTATACACAAAATAAATCCAACACTATAGATATATAGCTAGAAAATATACTGAGATGCTATAGTGAAGTAAATATAGTGTCTCAGTACTTATAGCATACAAATTGAAATTCTATTACCTACAATTATGATTAATAAACTAGATGAACGTTTCTTCATTCCTTTTATGAGATTACATATATATTTACTATATAGCAGTCATTTATAAACAATTTCACCATCAGAAGATATATCGTCAATTAAGTTAGCATTTAGTTGATAAATGCAATGCAGGCAATGCAGTTAGCCAGTTAAACCTCCAGATTTATAGTCTCCATTGCTCTCCAAATCTAATTAGTGAATACAAACGAGATGTGCGATTCATACTCCATTGAATTAAATGGCAAGTGACAAGGTTCAGGTATAAATTTCATGTTCATTGAGTTACACAGTTGGGAATTAAAAGGAACTTTATTTGATGTCGAGGGACTGTCACTGTGTGATTGAGTTCAACATCGAGGATGCATTTATTTAAGTAAATACTATTGTAATAAATATTATCAATTGAGTTCATCGAAGTACTGGAAGTTTTGGCAGTGTGTTTGAATTAGTATTTAATTAAAGGAAGATGGAAGATAGTGGGCGCAATAAAGTAAGGCCCCAGCAGCTCAACAATAGCTCATAAATTCCTATGCATAAACATTTCCATGCCATTCATTGATTGGTCAACTTTGGTAGTTGAAAAGATGCCAGCCAAATTTATGGGGGCGTGATGAGCTTTGTCAGATAAAGTAGCATGCTGGCAGAGGAGAGAGTTATTGAAATGTAAAGGAACTCTAATTTGTAAAGCAAATTAGTTTTTGAACCGCATAAACATGTTTTGCATAATGTAAACAGATAAATCGGAAACCTTATACGAATTTTAGTTACAAAATTTAATCACTGTAATACCTAGATTTTAAATTATGGATAAGATTGCGTTTACTCCACTATTAATATTAATATGACTTTCTGGTTAACTAAATCTATATGAATAGAGGCAAATGAACTAATATTTACACTTCTGCCTCATCTTATAAATCCTCGGATATTTACTTCGCTTCCATTCATTTGTCGCATCTACAACACTACAAATGCTTTCATATCAGAGATATTGTACCAGATAAATATTTGGGGTAATCTTTGAAGAGGATGTTCTGTATTTATTATTTTTATATACTTAGAATGTTACTGCTAGATAATAATAGCAGTTAAATAGTATAATCTACATTATACAAATGGACAATAGCAATTATTGCGATCATAACAGCTCGAAATATATTTTACATTACACTGAGTATAGAGTGAATTTAAATAAGCTATGATCACACGCTACGATTAAAACAATTCTAGTTAATTATTAGTGACAAATTAATTAATATGAGCATTGTAATCTCATGAATGAAATGATTGTAATAGAGTTAATTGTTTAATGATGAATAAAGAGGAGTTATCTATATTTATTTAATAAGCTTCCTTATATTCTTTAATGAAAAAGTACGTACAATTATTAATTATTGAATCTGAATGGTTAAATATTATTATGTTGGAGAGTCTTAATTTTTTTATTTGAATAAGATATGTTTTCTGTTGACATATTTATTAAATACATACATTCAGTTAAACATCTTTAGTATACTGCATACTACCAAAATGTAGTATGGTTAGGTTCCTTATAGATCATTGGGAATTTTCTTCATGTCAATTACAAAACTACCAACTTCATTCCTTGTTGCTACTGATTCAGATTAACAGAATACATTTACTTAGTTTTAGTAAATAGTTTAGTCATTGTTTAATTTATAATGGGAAGTAGAGTCAAAGAAAAGTGCATCTGTAATGATTTGCTCTAACTCTTCTCTCTGATAGTACGTACGTATGCCTCTTTACTTCGAATTTAATTGGTGAAAAAGTGATATCTGTCAGTGAAAAAATTGTCAAAGTGCAAGTTCTTCACCATGCATTTAATAAATCTCTTCTTAACTACATTACTGTGTGACCATAGTTATAAATTTGATTATAGACTTTAAGTGAAATGGAGATGGAATATTTCAGTGGCGTATTAATTCAATAAAAGTAGCAAAAGAAATGTACTCTATATCTGCTGAATATATATTTGGATATGTTTTTTTTTTTTGGCTTTCACACGCACCATTGCACAGGAAAATATTTTATTTATTTGAATTTTATATAAATTACATTATTATTTAAATTTAGAAACACATTTAAAGTCAATTATGGAATTTATGAAATTAATTTGAATATGTGTAACACGGAGAAATATAATTAGCCATATTTAACAGAGAGTTTCCCTTTAAGTCAGAACTTATTGCGTTAAAATGTGCTCAACCAGAGTGAAATATGCGGAATATTTCGACGCTAAGCCTAGAAAAAGACTGAAGCCTGGCCGAAAGCCAAAATGAAGAAAATATGGATAATAAAGATTCAGAAGTCTTGGTATAACCCTCCAGAGCCTGTAGTGCCAAATAGTCCCTATAGGATTGGAAGAGTGTCCCCTCAAGGGTAAAACAGAGGATATATCTGAGGGTAAGGTTTCTTTGAGGGATACCTTTCACTTTATGAACTCACGGGAAATTGGAAAGAGTTTACTGAACATTTTTAGCTAAAAGGCAAGGACAGTTACTTTGCAGATAAAAAACTAACATTCATCTCACATGAAACCTAAGAAACTGGACAGAAATTGAGCCAATGCATTGCTAGGAGAGGTAAGTTATGGTTGGAATGATGCTATAGTAACTTGTATAAACATTATCTTATGATTAGTTGGGAAATATTAGCAGGGGTAAGTTACGAATTATCGATCAGTATACATATCTTCGATCATATTTTGCAACCCGGCTTTGCAGAATTATATGATAGGACTGTGTAATGATAATAATTTTGATATTGTTTCTTTCTTATATGACAGAAGATGTAGTACTGACCTTTAAATGTATCTATTTTTTTTTAATTTGGAAGTGGCTTCACGTATGATGTTCTGTTCACCGTTGAATCCTTTTTCCAATATATAAAACTGTACAATTTTGATTAAAAGAACACGAAGAAAGTTTAAATCAAATAGAACGGAGAAAACTTCAATTTAGTTAGATTTATCGATAGCTATTAAATATAATACGATTAGAGGGAATTGAAATTAGAAAAGTTTTAATGTCTATAAAGTTTAAGGAATATTACCACTGCATGTTATTCTAATTGAATTTTAATTACTTTAGACCCGAACAGCAAATAATAATTGATAGAAATAGACTATCTATAATATTCTTATATTAGAGATTCAGACTGAGAATTATCAAACTATTGAAACTCAAATATATGTAGTTAATATAAATAGTTTTAGAAATTTATATGAATCTACAGATATATCTTGTTTACAGATTTCCTCCACGTTACATAATATAAACATTAACTCTTTATCGTTATGTATAGCCATAAATAGTCACTAAACTGAGTATGAAAACAGGTTTTCTGATGGATAAAGTTCGTTAAAATAATATAATTTGCTAACTTATTTTCAATACTTAACACAGTGAAGAGATTGAAGTTTATTCTTTTTCTTTACCTGTAAAAAGAGAGAAAAGAGGTTATTAGAAAATTAAACGATTATTTTGATGCTTGAACAAAAAACAAAAAATAAAATTCATTCATTAAAAATTCACTCACATTTTTAATATTAAACTAAATTTGTTGATAAATTTATAATTGTTTAAAGATTTTAAATATTATCCCTATTCTCGAATTAATGTAGTTTTATAAAATAAACAATATATATTGTTCTGTCAGAATTATATATAGCATATTAGGTGTCATATTTAATAACATTTATATACCTATTACATGAAATGCAATAAAGATCATATTTCATTAATATCTGTCTCCTATTTGGAATATTATCATATAATCATGACAAATGATAAGTGCAAATGAATGGGACGGACATGTCACTATAATAAGTACTTATAGCATACACTATACACACTGCTATCTTATAGCTATTGAGAATATACTCAATTATATTATCTAATATATACGTAAAAAAAATGATAGTGAAAATAATAATGAAATAATTTATATTAATGTTATGTTTATACAATCAAATAGATTAAATTTTCAAGCTCCATAGTCTATAAATAAAGGTAGCATATTTTGTATGTGGTTTATGTGGTTACTTGTATTTATTATTGGTGTAATTAGCTGCTTTACGGAGGATAATTTTATTCGGGACAAATACTGTATTGGGACACAAAGTGAATGCGGAGTGAAACATGCAATGACTGGGCGGAGCATGAATTAAGGAATGAATGAATGAAGAAATGAAGGAATGAATGAAGGAATGAAGGAATGTGAATGGGGAATGCATGAATAAATGTGAAGATAATGAATGTGAATGTGAAATATATGAATGAAAGTTTATGATTGGGGAATAAATATCGTGAAAAAAGGTGTTTTAAAGGAATAAAAAAATGGCTTGAACTGAAAAATGAATATAGGTAAATATGAAATGGTAAATACAGTAGAGTTCCTTAATTATGGACAACTGAGCAGTCCGTACATTTTGAATTGCAATAATAATTTATTTTGTGAAATAAAGGATGAAAAATAAAATTTGCGAAGTAAAAATAATTATTCTGCAAGAGCTCATATTTTATGTAATGCAAGGAAAAAAGAATTACTTTCTTTCCCTACTAAATATAAATATTATCACATTTTCCTCTTATCTCTAATTTTCTTTAGCTGGAATCAATATTTACACGACAGATAGGGTTATGTCGGGTTACTTAGGGTTAATTAGGGTTAATTAGGGTTAAATAGGGTTAAATAGGGCTAATTTGGGTTAATTAGGGTTAAATAGGGTTAAATAGGGCTAATTTAGGTTAAATAGGGTTAATTAGGGTTAAATAGGGTTACTTAGGGTTAAATAGGGTTAAATAGGGCTAATTGAGGTTAATTAGGGTTAAAAATGTATAAATCGGGTTAATTAGGGTTAATTAGGGTTAAATAGGGTTAAATAGGTATAAATCAGGTTAATTAGGGTTAAATAGGGATAAATCGGGTTAATTAGGGTTAAATAGGGTTATTAGGATTAATTAGGGTTACTTAGGTTTAAATAGGGTTAATTAGGGTAAAATATGATAGTAACAAAAATCACAACTTTCATAAATCAAATAAAAATAAATTTCATAAGTTATCCATATCGAAACTTCTATTATATTTGTATTCAATTTCCCATATCCTCTATAATTTATGTGCGTTCCTAATCAATGTATTTTAATTAGTACACATTATTAATTATAATACACATCTTCCCATCAAGCTGTGGTAGTGTTAATAACATACAAACATCATTGCTTGCTATCTCTCTATCAGAGTCATTAACTTCTTTGTTTTGAAATGTTATACCATCGTATGTACCATATAGTGGGAAAAGGAAAGTTACCACTTGATAACAAGTGTTCAGTATTACTATATACGCATTATGCAACTTTATTAGTATATTATAATATTGTAAAAACAATACAATTAACTTTACGTTTAATTTATTATATAGAATCCTCAGTATATAAATGATACTTATTTGAACCTATTTGTTCGCTTAACTCTGACGTCAAAATGACATGACTGTGACAGCATTGAGATTAGGTTATTTAAAAAGGAAATATTAATTTGATTTCAACAAATAAAAAGCCATGTACAACATAGTACATAATTAAACACAATACATAAAATGAAAACTAAATACATAAAATAGTATATAGCTGATTAATCATTTATTGCACATACAATCAACAAACATTTTTTGCACAGTCAGTCTAATCCCATTGAGGTAACAACCTGACCATAACTCTTCCATAACACTTCATAACAGTGACATAAATTAGCCATAAATATGGCTACAATCACACATAATTACCACTTACAGCCCTGTGACACACTCTCTGCTTAATACATTTTCCTCCGTGTTATTATGCCATGGCAGTTTGGCCAGAAACTGACTTATACTGTCACGCAGATTGTGTTAATATTAAGGAATAAACACACGGTCACGATTTGAATGAACTCATTTGAATTAAATAAACACTGGAAGACACTACTCAAATTCATATATAATAACTTTCAAAATTGAATTAATCCATCATTAATTAGTGATTGGAAATATTATTTAAAATTCTTGTTCTAATGTAGTTTAGCAGTACGATGATAATGTCAAACAGGTCTCAAAAACAATAACTTAAACATTCCGCCCCGGGACATCATTCCGTAAGAAAGAAATGTAGGAATCCACTCTGAAATAATAATAGTTCTCCCAAGAAACAGATCGCAACTTGGAGGCAATTTAATTTGTGGATGTTAGTTTGAATGTGTCAGTCGGGGGACGTTTTCTCTCCTTTCTTTAGTCCATTTAATAAAATACCATCGCAATGAACGAAAAGGATAATATTAGACGTGAAAATGATAACCAATGAACGCAAAGGGTGATATTAGACGTGAAAATGATAACCAATGAACACAAAGGATGATATTAGACGTGAAAATGATATTAATGAACACAAAGGATGATATTAGACGTGAAAATGATATTAATGAACACAAAAGATGATATTAGACGTGAAAATGATAACCAATGAAAATAATGGATGATATTAGACGTGAAAATGATAACCAATGAAGGCAAAGGATGATATTTGACGTGAAAATGATAACCAATGAACGCAAAAGATGATATTAAACGTGAAAATGATAACCAATGAATGCAAAGGATGATATATTAGACGTGAAAATGATAACCACTGAACGTAAAGGATGATATTAGACGTGAAAATGATAACCAATGAACGCTAAGGATGATGATAGACGTGAAAATGATAACCAATGAACGCTAAGGATGATGATGGACGTGAAAATGATAACCAATGAACGCAAAAGATGATATTAAACGTGAAAATGATAACCAATGAATGCAAAGGATGATATATTAGACGTGAAAATGATAACCACTGAACGTAAAGGATGATATTAGACGTGAAAATGATAACCAATGAACGCTAAGGATGATGATAGACGTGAAAATGATAACCAATGAACGCTAAGGATGATGATAGACGTGAAAATGATAACCAATGAACACAAAGGATGATCGTAGACGTGAAAATAATAACCAATGAACGCAAAGGATGAAATTAGACGTGAAAATGATAACAAATGAAAGCTAAAATTTCAATATCCGAGTAAAACAATTTGAATGATTTGTAAAAATAAGTCATTTTATTGTAATGAAATTGATTGAATATTTCCTACGTTATGTAAATAAATAATGTGTAAATTAAATTTTGCAATGAAGTGAGAAATACTTTATAATGAAGACCATCATTTTATGTAGCAATTAAAATATATAAGGTGTTATTTTTATATTAGTCATTGCAATATAATAAAACGTATCAGTTTTAAATATGAATTTGATAGTATATATAGAGCAAAGTTAAGTCTATTAAGTAGAGTATAATATAGAGTAATTATCCCACTACATGTTGCCTATGGAAGATAAGTCTAGATGCTGTATTTAATTACAGGTGTGCACACTGTCATTGTGACAAACTAATTGAGGGGCAGGTATATGAACTCTGTCATTTTTTCATGTGAAATTAGAAAATCTAACCATTTCTCCTCCGTGATTTTGTTTGGGAATAACTAAAAAATAATGGAGTTGCACATTTCTTACATTCACATAATTTCTAATATGTTAACAAAAAAAAACCTAAACATACTATAACAATAAAATATATTCTATCAATAAGTTATTTATTTTTTGAATAGTTTATGATCATTTTTTGGTAAAAAATTGATAAGGATCTATATGTATCTATTTCGTTACGTTTAATTGTAAGTTTTTCTATATTTCTAGATAGGTAGTCCTAGAAGGTTTTAAAGCCTAACATTGAGTTAGAGTTTAACCGTATATTTATTTTAATATATGCATAATAATAAAATATAATCTTATAACTTTCAATATTCACTTAATTCAGTATAATGAATTTTCTTCAGTCTGACATACAATAACCATAAATTTTCTAAAACTGATGGTCATTCATGGCAGACAAAAGAAAATTTGTTCACTATACGGTGTAGTTCTCTTACTCAGGATTCTACATTCACTATAGAGGAGTCCACTATAGAGAAATTCTACAGTATATAATCTTTTTGCTAAGCTATACTGTTTTTTCTAATATATTATATATGTTCTCATATATTAAATTCATATTAATTAAAATGCATCTTCAACATTACCTTCAATAATTGCTACAGTTTTACATTGATTTACTACTTCTTTTCCCTCTAATAATAAAGCATTGTTACTTTTACTCACTTTTCCAGATATCGCATATACCTTCGAGTGAAGAAGGAAATAAATCTGAATCTGAGCCATCATTATAAAAGATATGAATGATTTCTCAAACACAGGGTTTATAATCGCACTTCTCCACATTCCGAACTTTAATATCTTCCTTAGTATTGGTTCGATTTGAATTCGGTTGGTTTTAAACTAATTCTATCATATGTTACAATCATCATGTAACAAGGTATGGAAAAAAAGAATAATGTGTATTTTTTGAGATGTCGTTCACTATTGAAGAAAGAACTGTTTGTGTGTTATGGTATACAGAGTCTGAAAGCGTGAATTTGTACAGAGATTTGGTAGAAAAATAAATACACTTTTTAATAAGTCAATTAAGAATGGGCACAAGAATTTAAAAATAAACAGGTACAGTGGGAAAACTCAGAGCACACCAACCAACTGTTCTGGATTCAGAACCCATCATCGATTATTTCAAAGATAATCCCTAGAGTTCTCTTCAACGTTCAGTTAATATCTTCAGTATTATTCAAGGATCAGTTACACTAATCTTGCAGAATCATAAATTCCACAAAAGAATCTCAAAATACTCATAGAATTTGCTGAAGAAATGTAGACAAGATTCTGCATTCACAGAATTTCCTCCATCCGCGGCCGGTAAATTTCACCGTGGAAAATTCCACCAGGTAAATTTCACCAAGTAAATTTCACCATTAAAAATTATACAATTAGAAGATTCAATCATTTCGAAAAAAATGAACAGCCAATTTTATTGAAGTTACTCACATATGTATATAGGTACATATTTTTATATAAACTGTTAAATGAATAAGTTTAGGTTGGAGGCAGTTATTTGGTTACCATAAGAGAAAAGAAAATTTAGTAGGTTTTACTTAATTTATACTTAATGTTATTGAAATTTTAGAGAGGAATTTTACGTGGTGGATATCTGCCTAAAAAACCCCTAAGCACCTGCATAATGTTATCAATGAAGAAGTACATTTCCATATCTTCGGTGGAATAAACAATCACAATAATAGTCGTTTCTGGTGCACTGCCAACCCTCACTGGACAGCAGAGAAACCACTTCATTAATCTTGAACAACCGTGCGTGCGTGACCATATGGGATAGGGGAATTTCAAGCCCAGTTTTCGTTGATATAAATGTTAATGATGATAATTATCTTGTTTTACTGCTCTCTGAAGATTGGTCTGCTTTTTCGATATTACCAAATTCAGCAAAAATGTTGTTTATGCATTATTAGGCTGAAAAACTGTCAAACGGGGACTTAATGAAATGTTTCCAAACAGGTGGATTGGAAGAGGTTAAGATGGCGACATGAACATTGGGTGGCAACAAAGATAACCTTATCTTACACCTTGTAAGATCAGGAGTGAAGTTTAGTATATTTAACCAAGGTACTTATATCGATGAATTGAAAACCTGTTAATAATGTCATGCATTTGCTTACGTTGCACTATGGTTTTATTCATGACCTGGCCAAATTCAGTCATTTAAAATGATAGAGATTGTCGTAAGAATATTTTAAAACCAAGGGAATTTGAACCAATAGTAAGGAAGTCAAATCAGTTTTAATGTGGAACTATAAAATTATACATATTGTATGTAAAGCAATTCTTGACGAAGAAATAGATAGGATGAATTTTCAATAGATGTGTGAACTGTTTATCTAATTTCACTTCCAAACTGTGAAACACGGCTTCCATTATTATTTGTTTCACTCAGCATATGTCTAAAGAATGTTACACAGTCTTGTTCTTGAGCAGATTCTACCGAGCAAATTGTGCATGCGATGAATTTCTCGCTTCAATAAATCTCGGATTTTCTCTTTTGACAACAGTTCATTCTTCAGAGTCCTCCAATAAAGAACAAGACAACTACTCAGTGGCATGGGGCTCATGTTGGCAAGCAATAGCTTCTGAATACTCCTTCTACAATCCAGAGAGTCACTGTCGTGATCCTGAATGAAGTGTGTGAGTTCCGGGAGTCGATATCGAGTAGACTGAGCCTATAGGACTAAGTTACAGCAGAGCATCTAATACAGAGGATATACTCAGTATGAGAGCATCTAATACAGAGGATATACTCAGTATGAGAGCATCTAATACAGAGGATATACTCAGTATGAGAGCATCTAATACAGAGGATATACTCAGTATGAGAGCATCTAATACAGAGGATATACTCAGTATGACAGCATCTAATACAGAGGATATACTCAGTATGAGAGCATCTAATACAGAGGATATACTCAGTATGAGAGCATCTAATACAGAGGATATACTCAGTATGAGAGCATCTAATACAGAGGATATACTCAGTATGACAGCATCTAATACAGAGGATATACTCAGTATGAGAGCATCTAATACAGAGGATATACTCAGTATGAGAGCATCTAATACAGAGGATATACTCAGTATGAGAGCATCTAATACAGAGGATATGCTCAGTATGACAGCATCTAATACAGAGGATATACTCAGTATGAGAGTATCTAATACAGAGGATATACTCAGTATGAGAGCATCTAATACAGAGGATATACTCAGTATGAGAGCATCTAATACAGAGGATATACTCAGTATGAGAGCATCTAATACAGAGGATATGCTCAGTATGACAGCATCTAATACAGAGGATATACTCAGTATGAGAGCATCTAATACAGAGGATATACTCAGTATGAGAGCATCTAATACAGAGGATATGCTCAGTATGAGAGCATCTAATACAGAGGATATGCTCAGTATGACAGCATCTAATACAGAGGATATACTCAGTATGAGAGCATCTAATACAGAGGATATACTCAGTATGAGAGCATCTAATACAGAGGATATACTCAGTATGAGAGCATCTAATACAGAGGATATACTCAGTATGAGAGCATCTAATACAGAGGATATGCTCAGTATGACAGCATCTAATACAGAGGATATACTCAGTATGAGAGCATCTAATACAGAGGGTATAGTCAGTATGAGAAGATCTAACAGGTGTTTTGTCATCTTCTAAATCATCTTAACTACACTCGGCAGAGATGGGATCTTCGTAGCCAAAGATCAATTCTATAAAGCGTGTAGCCTTTATAAAATTATGAATAATAAACAAAAACAATAAAACTATTGAAACTGCTGTGGCTAAATTTAATTCAATATAAAATATTTTGCCTATATATAGGTTTACTAGATTGGTATATTGCATATTGAATGTATATCTATATTTGATTTATATTCATATTGTCAATAGCTTCTCGAACGTTATGAGTTCAAATATAGGAATGATTTAAAAGTAAATATCAATATAAGCGATATAGCTACATATATTGATAGAAATTTCTTATCAATATTCACTCTAAGTATCTATATCTCTTTAGATTATATCTTCAAATACTTTGCATTAATTAATTAGTACAGAAATCAACCAACAAAAAAACACAAATGGTATCATATTACTAGAATTATTAAATTGTTTCATTTACACATAAATGATATTTAAATAAAAAATAATGATCTTCAAATTCAAATCAAAAAGAATTCCTATTCGGTCAATTGATGCTATGAAAAATCTCAGGTCAGTCGAAGCAAATAATAACCGGATCAGCCTTACAGAATCTTTGCTGACGCAGCACAAAAATCTCATTCGTTGATGTCTAACAAAAACCCTTTGTCGAAAGTATCGAACAATGGGGCAAGCTTTACAATGATTGTAAACCCATAAACTGTGAAGGAGTTCTGAACCAAAATATGTGACATAAATAAACAGAGTAAAGATTCTTGTAATTCAATATAGGCAAATGAATTGAGTAAGGAACTGAAAAAATACAATTTACTTACTTCATTTAAATATAATATAGTAATTAACAATCAATATAATTAATATATAATTTATAATTTCAATTTACTCTATTAATATTTACTTTCTTAATTATGATTTATTTTATGTGTATAATATATCTTTAAACGTATCAACACAATAATTATTGGCAGGAAAATATTAAAGTATTTATAACTGACAAATAAAAAAATGAACGAGAAAGACATTAAAAATATTGACAATCATATGAATATTTAATTTTGATGGATAACAATGGAAAGTTTTATTTTTATGTTTAATTTGACTGCTTTATTCGATCTCTTAACTAATTTCTATTTAATTACCAGTAATGAATTCATCTTTTTTACCTACACTTTTATCTGTTATTTTTAGTATCCTATTTCTAAATAAGTCTCCCTGTAAGTTTTATCACTTGGTATAACATTCAAAATCTCCACCAAACCCTTCATTAGAAAGTTATTCAAAAAATCTCTATCTATTTACATTTTCTCTTGCTAATAACTAAACTCTGAAAATGAGAGCATGTAACAATAGTCTACGAAAATCAATCGAAGTGACAATGGACACCGAGCATGACTCATCACTTTCCAAGCTGTCATTACTGCAACTTTTTACAGGTGTTGCAAAGGTGTCCGAGGCATCTTAATTACACTTCATTTCAGGAGTTGGGCGAGGTGATATCAGATAAGAAAGGAATGAGGAAATGGATATCGCAAAACATAAGTAAAAAATCACCCTTAGTGTCATTATCGGTATAGATTCTTAGGAATACTCATGCGAAAAAACTTATCGGTTAAGAATATAGTAACTAAAAACTTATCGGTTAAATAATATAGTAACTAAAAACTTATCGGTTAAATAATATAGTAACTAAAAACTTATCGGTTAAATAATATAGTAACTAAAAACTTATCGGTTAAATAATATAGTAACTAAAAACTTATCGGTTAAATAATATTGTATCTAAAAAGTTATCGGTTAAATAATATTGTATCTAAAAACTTATCGGTTAAATAATATTGTATCTAAAAACTTATCGGTTAAATAATATTGTATCTAAAAACTTATCGGTTAAAAAAATAGTAACTAAAAACTTATCGGTTAAATAATATAGTAACTTAAAACTTATCGGTTAAATAATATTGTATCTAAAAACTTATCGGTTAAATAATATAGTAACTTAAAACTTATCGGTTAAATAATATTGTATCTAAAAACTTATCGGTTAAATAATATAGTAACTAAAAACTTATCGGTTAAATAATATTCTATCTAAAAACTTATCGGTTAAATAATATAGTAACTAAAAACTTATCGGTTAAATAATATAGTAACTAAAAACTTATCAGTTAAATAATATAGTAACTAAAAACTTATCAGTTAAATAATATAGTAACTAAAAACTTATTGGTAAATAATATAGTAACTAAAAACTTATCGGTTAAATAATATAGTAACTAGAAACTTATCGGTTAGATATACTTTTCAGTATATCTTATGCTTCTTTATATATATAATCGAGTTCGTTTTACAGTAATCTCTTTATAAAGTATATAAACAAGAATTTATAAACAGAATTAGAAACTAAATATATATTCTGCATTTGAAAGAAATATGGAGTAATATTAAACCTCATAAAATATTGAATATATGCCAACTATAACAATTTATATTTGTTGAACAGTTGATCACAATTGATTGTTTTTTTCTATTATAAAAAGATATCTGCTCATACAATTGCTATTACCATATATAGAGTCAATATATACCTATTTTATAATCAGAAAACAAATAATTATTGACAAACTTGCCTATATATTTCAGCACCATTGAGATGAATTAATTGGTGTAATTATTGCCCCACAATATTTCTTTCTATTACTCATTGAGTCGCAGTGATTCTCTCCCACTAATCATAGTTTACCTCTGCCATTGTAGGTACCATGCATAACAATTCTACCTAAATTGTAATAATATATTTTTTAAATTAGGTCGGTTATTTCACCTCATACAGTGTGGGAAAATATTGTGAGTGAGAGCATGTGGCAGAAAATATTCTCCATTCCATGAATACAGAAGTATTGCACAACACCTTCCAAAAAGGCATTTTTCCCTAACAGCAGTAAATCAGGTGAAATCTCTGCACTAACGGCCATGCTTCTCACTCTATTTTGTGACGCAAAGTGGACGTACATGCTAGAGTGTGTGACACCATAGGTATAACACAAGTGGTGAGAGACTCTCTTATTTGACCAACATCATTATATGAGTCGAGAAAATGTTTAATTACATGAATCCCTCCTTTAGGGATCCAGTGGAAGAGATTTAAAATCTAAGTCCGGGAGTTCTTTGTTCTGGTTATTATTTGTGGTTCTGTGAATACAATTAGCGGATGAGGAGTTTTGTTCTTTCACACTGAATGAAGAACTTACTTCATTGTGCTATGTTCAGATTATTAATTTACAGAGACTCTAATGCGTATCAAGTTTATGCACGAGTTGAATTGAATGATGTAGCATTTAATTAGAGATTACACAAATGTTTGAATTTTTATTGTAGATGAATATTAAAGGAGAATAAGATACTTTCGTTTAAACACATTGTCCTGCAGTACTTAGAGTTTGCAGACATATCATCCTTAATAAAATCTACCTGTTTTGATAGCATTATAGTCCTGCTGAGTCTTACAGATATTCTAGCCGCATGAAACACTTACACAAAGAAAGATATGTTTAGTATTACATATAATCACAAGAGAATTACATGAAATGAAATATTAATTGCTATAGAATTTTATCTAAAGTAATTTATAGTAGTGCATAAGAGTTTTTTTGATATATGTGAGAAGTACAGTAGTGCAATAGTAGTTTTTAGTGCAACATTTTCATGACTTCGTTTCAGAATATGAAAGGTTTACTACAAATAAAATTTCATTGAACTTCTTAAATTTTCAATATACATGAATAACAGCTACACAAACTAGATCAATTTCCAATAGAACCACCGGATGCAAATGAAAGTAAAAGGACCCCTCAGAGTGATGTACTGCTTAGCCATGTAAATGATATCAATTGTATTTTAGAGAGATAAGCATTCGTAGAGCTGCTCTCACGACTACAGAATAACTTTACTCAATCCCAAGCGAATTGTTGACCATTGGGCGGTAAAATGTACGGTAGGAACTGAAGGAGTTTGTTAGGATGTTGTGGTAGGATTAGAGAGAACTCAACACTCTACCCTAATGACAGAGGCAACGATATCCTACCCCTGAAACATACACTACTTTATTTCAAGCACTTGAGTTGAATACTAAAAAGGGAAGTGAATGCGAGGATACGGTTATGTATGGATATTTTATTCTATTGTTACTTTGAGAAATCAATTAATATTAAAATAACCTTCCTAGGTAAAGACATCAGATAATTTTAACTATTAATTGATTAATATTGATGATTATTATTAATCATCATGTTATAATTAAGTAGCATTACTTGAAGCAGATTGTGTTAATGTAATCAAATTCAATATATGTATATAAAATCTTCTTTAAGAAACTGTTATGCATTTATAACCCAATTTGTAGGTTCTTCATACTCAATGATATCTCAAAATTGAACTAATGGACGTATTCTGAACAGTGCGATCTTGCTGTCACAGATTTGAAATTATTAGTATAATTGGCAACTCAAATCTGGAGTGAGACATGATAGTATCTTAATTATAGTTGTGTATTCAAAATAATGATTTACATATTAAAGTTATTGATTATTTTCTATGTGATTAGGTATCAAAACAAATTTTTTATAACTTCATATATTTTACATTTGGGTAAGTTACAAATTATTGGTCAGTACTACATTTTCGGTCACATAAGAAAACTAGAACATGTGCACTCGGTAGAGCGCATACCTTCGCCTCCGCTTTGACCCGTTCTCTCCAAAATTAAGGAAACTGCTAATTGGATAATAACCAATCGTCCCACCAAGTTTCATGCAATATGGTATTATACTTTTTGAGTTATAAATGACCTTGACCTTTGACCAGATCGCTTCGAAAATTCTACCAGATCGTTCCTGGTCATTGACCAATTGTAATATCAAATTTCAGACAATTTGGTTGAATACTTTATGAGTTACAAATGGACTTGACCTTTTACCCGATCACTCCCAAAATATATCAAAATGGTTCCTGCATATTGACCAATCGTTCCACCAAGTTTCATGCAATATGGTTCGATACTTTTTGAGTTATAAATGACCGTGACCTTGACCTTTGACCGGGTCACTCCCAAAAGACTAGCAGCAGGTCACTGGACATGGACCAATCGTTTCACCAAATTTCAGGTCATTTGGTTGAACACTTTTTCAGTTAAGCGAATAACAAGAGGATAAATAAATAAATAAATAAATTCCGATGAAAATATAACCTTCCGCAAGATTGCGAAGGTAAAAACGATATAAATATTATTAATATTTGGACTGTGTAATAATAATAATCATTATATCATTTTTTATTATATAACCGAAGATGTAGTACTGACCGATAATTCGTAACTTACACTATATTCTAATCACTCCAAGTGAACGTTATCTTCCTTATCTACTGCATTTAACACACCCCTTCAATCTGGTCCCAGTAAATTGCAAAGACAGCACACTACATTGCTTGCTACGGTTTGAGGATAAGATCAGCATTTTCTCCCCATGGAATAAACACCTCGAGGGCACATGCAGTGTATAATTTTAGCATAGCTGAAGTTGCATTATTGTCAGTAGCGAATAGCACACCGATAATAGCAGGGAGGCATTATGCCGCTACTGTGGCACACTATGTCGCTAATGCGGCCACACTATGCCATCAGCAGCTCTTAATGGCATACTTCATGGTTTCAATAAGGCCATATAGAATGAAACAACGCATTGAGATAATGAGCTTTTTAGAGCGTTCAGTTCATAGATTTTATAGTAGGAATAAGCTATAAAATAACATATTATTATGAATAACATTTCTCCATAGATACCCAATATATTATAATGTGAGATTGTTATTCATAAAAGGACATTGTGTTCTGAAATTGTAATTTGACATTAGATATTATGTACCACAGTTAGGAAAATACTAACTAAATCAGTCACACTGTGAGTGAGTGTTGGTAATCAGCCACACTGTGACTGAGTGTGGTATCAGTCACATTTATAATAAAGAAACTTGATAATAGAAAGTAAGATTATTTGTTTCTGTAGAAAATACAATAACTATAACTCGTTGTTTATCATCAGTTAGCGTCAATTTCAAATACAGTTTGGCAGAAAAGCAACAAACAAGTAATGGCATGAGCTACTGCAGAGAGCATATCGCACCGCTCAGCGCTGCAATTAGCGCTCTGTAGCGGTGTTATCGCACCGCTACATCAGCCCACAGGCCAAACAGACTCAGTTTGAAAGTCTGAAGTGGCTACTTGTTTTCAAGTAAAAACTTGTTTATGATAATGATGTCGAATAATATTGTGGTAAATAACAACTGACTTAGTTTCTATTCATGGAGAACTGCATAAATTATTTATTAAATTAAACATAATTCTACATTCAGTAGATACGTATTTTTTAAATTATTTTCTTTAATATAATTCTTTGCCAACCATTAATTTCTCATAAATGAAATGGGACCATAAGCCGCGTGTCAGTTATCTCCTCCATAAAATGTAGAAGTTTAAGATGCCCAGAGGACCTATAAAACAATCCCATCTCACATATATCATTCAGACCTCTTAAATCAATTGCCTCAGCAGTTATCACTGCAGTAACCCTTGGCCTGCTCAGCTAACTATTATATGCCTTGTGCAGTAGAACGACTCTATATAGTGCTTCCTGAGTTGGAGAACAACCACATATAGTGACCAAATTTTCTTTAGTCTGCTATGAATAGCTATCAGTTTGAGAAAACTGATGCCAATCATAGCAGATTAAAGAAAATTTGTTCACTATACAGGATAGTTCTCTTACTCAGGAGTCTACATTTACTATAGAGGACTCCACTGTAGTTCTACTGTAGTGTAGTAGTTCTACTGTAGTGTAGTAGTTCTACTGTAGTGTAGTAGCTCTACTGTAGTGTAGTAGTTCTACTGTAGTGTAGTAGTTCTACTGTAGTGTAGTAGTTCTACTGGAGTGTAGTAGTTCTACTGTAGTGTAGTAGTTCTACTGTAGTGTAGTAGTTCTACTGTAGTGTAGTAGTTCTACTGGAGTGTAGTAGTTCTACTGGAGTGTAGTAGTTCTACTGTAGTGTAGTAGTTCTACTGTAGTGTAGTAGTTCTACTGTAGTGTAGTAGCTCTACTGTAGTGTAGTAGTTCTACTGTAGTGTAGTAGTTCTACTGTAGTGTAGTAGTTCTACTGTAGTGTAGTAGTTCTACTGTAGTGTAGTAGTTCTACTGTAGTGTAGTAGTTCTACTGTAGTGTAGTAGTTCTACTGTAGTGTAGTAGCTCTACTGTAGTGTAGTAGTTCTACTGTAGTGTAGTAGTTCTACTGTAGTGTAGTAGTTCTACTGTAGTGTAGTAGTTCTACTGTAGTGTAGTAGTTCTACTGTAGTGTAGTAGTTCTACTGTAGTGTAGTAGCTCTACTGTAGTGTAGTAGTTCTACTGTAGTGTAGTAGTTCTACTGTAGTGTAGTAGTTCTACTGTAGTGTAGTAGTTCTACTGTAGTGTAGTAGTTCTACTGTAGTGTAGTAGTTCTACTGTAGTAAAGTAGTTCTACCTTAGTGTATCATGTTAAATAGCTTTTCAAGGTACTCCAATGAAATCATGGTAGATCCATCGAAAGCACCATCTAATCTACTATAAGCCCCACCATAACTTTCTGTCCGAGCTATCGTAACAGAAGGCAATAATATTAATATGAAACCTTACATTGTGACATTTAATGAGAAGTAACATTTTATTGTTAATTACTATAGTGTTAAATTGGTGGAAAAGATTGAGTATTTACAAATATAAAAGAAATATAAATATAAAACAAATTTTAAGTAGAATTTAATTCTTATATTTAAACACCTAATGTATTAGTATATCTTTGATGTTTATAATAACTATAAAATATTTTGATTCGAAAAGGCATAAAACAATATTTCATTGGAAGAATTAATGAGCCATTCTTTGAATATAGCATCAAAATAAAAAATATATTTTATTTAAGTGCTTGTCCTCGCCATTAAAACAAAATCTTAATTCAACAAAATAAATGGAAATCGGGAGATTTTGTGAAATATTTTGCAAAAACTGAAAACATAATTATTAAATGGCTTTATATAGTTAATAAATTGATTAATGTGAAGAATTACAATATTCAGAATTTTACAATCATTCAAAATGATAATATATCAATCAATCAGAAGAGTTTTATAAATAGAAACTGTTTATTATTTTAATAACGAATTTCATCTACAATCAGAGGGATTGGTAATAACAAAGGCAGAAACTATTGAACAACGTTAAAACATGAGATGTGAACTCTGAAAAACTGAGTTCAAAAAACTTATAGTTTCTTTATTTAATAATGTAAATCATAAAACTGATCCGTAAAACAAACAATTTATATTATTTTATGTGACATTCTGAATGTTGTTTATTATTGAATATAAATATTCAGCAAACAATTACTTCATTTATCGCAGAATCAATTAAACTTTGATTAGTTTTCAAATGATATTTCATTTAGTGAACAGATGTTAGGTAACAATAAATATGGTAGCATTCAATAGAGAACTTTACGATGCCAGATACCACAGTCACCATATTAAGTGTCATACCATCAAGAGATAGAGAGTAAAGAAGTAACATCACTTATTAAGTAATAGAGATGGTTATTTCTCAGTGTGTAGTATTGCCAATAAGAGCATTTGCAGTATCATATGAGCCAATCTCATTTGGCAATTTCTAGAAGGTAATAATTCAGTTCATTAAATCCTATTGAACGGAACACCGCGTTCTACAACCTAAAATGAACTAAAGGTACGGGCTGTACCTCCTAAAATGAACTGTACCTAAATTCGACTTATTATTGCATGTGAATGGATTGTTCTACTAGGTATACTTCTGACGAATTTACAATAACTATAAAATCTTTCCTAAATCGATTTCATTTACCAAAAGTGGTACATCTTTTTACAAATAATTAGATTCTTTTGTTAAGTTAACATGTCTGAATTATTCGTCTCTAATGCCCTTCTCGCTGTAACTGAAGTGTTAACAATGCCCGGTAATTCTTGCAATTCAAGGTATGGACCTCTGAATAAGTATATAATTGTATATAATTTAACTCAATGCATATATTTACATTGTGTACATATTTCTGTAAGTCTATTTACAAATGCTCTCCTATGAGTTGCTTATCTGACCACAATAATTGGATGTGTTCGGATAAGAAGTTGCATATTTATTCATGCAAAGATACATTGTTAGAGAATGTATTATTACTTCATTGTTAGAAAATTGAATATGTATGGGATAGAACTTAGTATTGTTACTCTACCATCATTTACTGTTCAATTTGTTTCAGTTCAGTTGATCTTCTAATTTCGAGAAAGTTATTTTAAATTCTGAAATATGATTTTATATTAGATATGGATATTCTAATGATATTGAAAAGAATAAATGGTAGAAATAAAGGAAATAAGATACCTTAAGAATGGTTTGAAGGAGAAATTTACTGAAAAGCATTGCCATCGTGTAGAGTGAATTGAAAAAAATTATTGCATAGAGTTAAGTGCACATTGCACAGCATTGCACAACATTGTACATTGCACAACATTGCACAACATTGCACATTGCACAGCATTGCACAACATTGCACAACATTGCACATTGCACAACATTGTACAACATTGTACATTGCACAACATTGCACAACATTGCACATTGCACAGCATTGTACATTGCACAGCATTGTACATTGCACAGCATTGTACATTGCACAGCATTGTACATTGCACAACATTGTACATTGCACAGCATTGCACATTGCACAGCATTGCACATTGTACAGCATTGCACAGCGTGTATATGACATTACACTAAATAGATAGTGCTAATCACAACACACAGTGACATCACTGTACTGCGAATGTACTATGTACTAACCAGTATGTACTCTATTGACTAATAGCGTGACTGATTCACACTAAACAGTATGTACTCTGTTGACTAATAGCGTGACTGGTTCACACTAACAGTATGTACTGTGTTGACTAATAGCGTGACTGGTTCTCACTAACAGTATGTACTGTGTTGACTAATAGCATGACTGGTTCACACTAACCAGTATGTACTGTGTTGACTAATAGCATGACTGGTTCACTCTAACCAGTATTTCACATATTACAACACAGGAGAAATCCTCTTCATAATTTTCCTCATAAGTTTTTAGTATTTAATTGCGTAGGAAGATATCCTAATGATAGGCCTTTCTTTTAACCCTTAATTGAAAAAGTGAAGAACCAACCGCCACTCCAAAGTATACATCTAACACTCACGACAATGTGTACTCAACTCTAGGAGTTAAAGCAACAAAACCCATGTTAAAACCTGCCATTTTTCAACTCCAACTCAAATTAAAAATTGTACATGAATTTGTGAGAAAAAAAAATCATATACCCATGTCTATTTTCAGTAATAATATTTAATATTAGGTATAATATTCAAATACATTCAAAATGTATAATGGTAAAGAATGAGCATGTGCGAATATATATAAATTTGTAGTTGAACCTACTATATATATATCAGCAATATCACTAATTGAGTGTAACAGATTTCAATGTAAAATATACTTTATTAACCTACCATTCAAATCTTAGTTTAGAAAATAACAATGATATAGAAAGGAGATGACAAACATGATGAATAAATAACACGGTAAAGCATTGATTTATTGGTATGAAACCAGTTAGTCAATATATATATGTGTGTGCCTGTAGAAGATGTGCTATCTATTTTTTCGTACACTCTACCTCAGCTATTTATTTGATCAATTGGTCAATAAATCAGTCATTGTGCACTATGGAGTACACATAGGATGAGTTTCTGTACAATATGATAATATATTGCATAAGTACGCAGCTATCCACTTATTGCGAGTTGCTAGTATGTATATATTTTATAAGCTAGCTTTATTTGAATATTAAGAGTTAATGGTTTCTTAAATTATTAAATAGATTAGGATTATATTAGATTGATGTGCAATATTTATGCCTGACCAATAATATTTAAGTTAAGTATTATTTAATTGTAGTGCACAGTAATGAAATACACCATTTAAGCTACAGACCTTATATTGCATATATTTAAGCATCTTGCAAATATTTGTCACGATGCATACCAATTTCCTTGAGAGAACACATCTGAATAGCATACACAATATATGAATTATAGCAACATGGGACATATAATAATGGCACATATATCATGCAGAATAGATCAGTAAATAGGAAATATTACTAAGGATATCAAGTGTGGGACAATGGCGTCCCTGACTGGAAAGATGGATATACAAACTAAAAGAAGGTGACGCCCAAACCAATAGTGATTGGTGATATGCAAGTACACTGTAAAGTACTTATAGTACATCTCATTCTAAAATAACTTAGCTATGTTATACCACAGCCTATACTATATGAATAACGATAGGTACTCAGTGAACGTTGTTAGACGGCAGTTAAAAAAATGAAAAAGATAAAATATAATCTAAAGCAACTAATTCTTTAAATTGGTAATATTTAAATTAATACAGAACAGACTTCATTTGTAAGAACAGATTTATATAGTAAAGCAAACTAAATATTTGTTACATTAATCTTGTACATATTACAATATACATACATTATCTATTATCTGTCATCATTATAAATGCCTCAATGAACATTAGAATAAAATTACTTTCAAAACAAATTGCATCTAAGTAATAGTACGAATAGAGTTACAACCGACTATCCGTCTTAGAGTAATGTATTGCTTCAGAAATGCGACAGTTACGTATAAATAATGTCGTACATTCATATCTAAACATTTATATGAATGATAAATAGAAACATTCATCTTTTTACTCCTTCACAATGTGTAACAATAAGATAGAGGTTTTAGTCTTCCGAAAAATGGCTGCAATAAAAGCCAATTTGAGAATATTTGAACACTGAAACTTGATGGTGGTAAAGAATTTTATAGCACAAGTTAACTTTATTCACAGCAGTAAACTTAACTGGTTAGGAATTGCAGTACGAAGACTGATCAGTCACTGCAGTACAGTCTGATCAGTCACTGCAGTTCAGTCTGATCAGTCATTGCAGTACAGTCTGATCAGTCACTGCAGTTCAGTCTGATCAGTCACTGCAGTTCAGTCTGATCAGTCACTGCAGTTCAGTCTGATCAGTCACTGCAGTTCAGTCTGATCAGTCACTGCAGTACAGTCTGATCAGTCACTGCAGTTCAGTCTGATCAGTCACTGCAGTTCAGTCTGATCAGTCACTGCAGTACAGTCTGATCAGTCACTGCAGTTCAGTCTGATCAGTCACTGCAGTTCAGTCTGATCAGTCACTGCAGTTCAGTCTGATCAGTCACTGCTGATTGAAGTTCGATGTCTGAATCCAAATAGCCTTAACAGGTACTGCCATTAAATCATTTAATTCTCAGGAACAGACTTGTCACTTAAGAACACTTCCGGTGAATTCAAGTAAAACTATTTAGTGTGATTTCTTACTTTAGTAAATTGTGAACACTATTTAATATAAAAAAAATCTTCATTCACTTCTTGACAGTGAATTATAGCCACAATTACCTTCTACTTTTACAAGGAATTACGAGAAATTCTTCTTGGTGAAGTTAATCCGGATAATATAAAGTAAACAAAGTAAAGATTTATGGCATTAAAATGCACAGTTACAACACATTTACGACAAGATATAAAATGTGAGGTGAATAAGGAATGGAGAGATGGGAAATGAAAAGGCAATCAAGATGAAAAGGCATGGATATTATAGAGATGTATATGAAAACACATCAAAATATTTTCCAAACCTCACTGTATACATAAAATTTTTGATGGATTTTGAATTTTTCATATTGTATTTAATTAAATACTGATAATCTTATTTCATTCTATTTTCAAGGATTATTTTTTGAAAAATTATAGTTTCCCATTTGACAATGAACATGACAATTGCAATAGAAATAGTATTTCCAAACTATACCACTCCTATACACAGTACCTTGTTACTCTATCCTCTTCACTCTTAGAACCAAGAGTTTCTTTAAATCTTCACAACGATTTATTGCAGATGTGAATTTTTCACTTGGAAGGTAGGTAGCAGAAGTGCAGGAGGGGGAGTTCCTGCAGCTTACATCGCCCCAATATATCTCCAAAAGACAACACACTTAGAAACAACACACTGTGTTTGCATCACTTTTATGTATGTTGCCATGAATCTTTGGCTGGATAGGACATTGATCTTTGTCTCTACAATTATTAGTTATTTTTGTTAAGGAAGGAGTTCCCTTCTTAATCCTAATGTAGATGTGATCATTTAGCCCTTATAAAGATTAATGTATGATACACATTATACTACCAATAGGCACCATCTACCAGTTAAGCTGTTGGATAATTATTTAAAGAAAATATACCCACTATTCCATCTTTATAGTGATGGATAGGGTTGTAACAATAAGCTTTTTAATTCATAGATGCGGATAAATATTATAGATGGAGATAATTAAACAGTATTGAATCGTTCTACACCAGCGTTATATAGAATTTAATACCATTTCATTTCGTTTCTTCTATTATGTTCCTAATATATATGATTTAATAGCATATTGTCACAACCCTAGTGATGAATATACACTACCGTTACACTGGGAGGCTATTCTTGTCACAGCTAATTAATTGAGGTAAATTCTTCTTAGGCGTTACAGTACAGGTGTTAAATAACGCGTTATGCGTCACAGGTACATTACAAGAGATAACTGTTATAGTGACATATATTAAATTGTATCAAACGTTATACTTTTTTATACTATATTACTTATAAAATTAGTACTTTACTGCATTCTTTATAATTTGTAGACAAATTTGAACAGAATTTAAAAAAAATAAACTAATGGAAAATAGAAATATGACTATTTATTTACCAACATGGCACATATACTTCTATATTTAGGATAATGGACGAAAAAAAGCTACTCAATTCCAAATCAGCTCCAAATATATAGTATAGCAATTAGAATTGATTTTTTTAGAAAATAAAATTATTTTTTAGTAATTATTAAAATATTGTTGATTTTAATATATATATTATCGAAACAATGTTTCATTTAATTTATATCATAATTTTCATCAAAATTGGAAGTAATAAGTTTCTATTTTATTTTTAACTCTTATCGTAAGCAAAGCAAAGAAAAGATCCTTCATTTTCACTCAATCATTCGAAAGTTTGAAAAGATATACAAAATAACACGCATCATTTCCAAGAGTTAGATTTCACGTGATTGTATTACATGTTGGCACGAAGGGACGATAATATCATTATCATGCAAACAACAATGAATTTACAGAGAGAAATACAGTGTATTGTGGATTAAGATAATTGATAGAAATATTTTGATAGTCTATCACACGGAGTGCAGAAATAAATATTAAAAAAAACATATTTCAAATTCTTCAGTCCTATATATTACTTTAATATGTAACGAATAATTTGAGACTATCGTTAAAATATTCTTAAATTACAATAAAAGATACTTAAATAGAATGAGATAAGATACTTAAATAAAAAGATAGACGAAGGCAAGCTTTACCACTGCATGCTAGGGCCCCTATGACGCTATGTGTTATCACTCCGTCTTTTAGGGGAGTGCTCAGGGCGTGCACCAAGTTCCTTCCCACAGAGTGACGATAGCGCCTCACAAGTCTAGAGGAATGACACTCGTATTTATTGCAGCATCCACAGGGAGTACTGAGCTGTAGCCACTAATTTGCAGGTGTAGTCAGACCTTAACGTGACGCTTTGAAATATATTAATGCTCAGTCACAATAGATATCATATCTAGGCTAAGTTTTGAATTATTGGTTGGTTCCTCATCTTCGGTCATATAAGAAAAACTATATAGAATTCAATAACAATTATTATATCGTTAATTCTTATAGGACCGAATATGTGAAACCGACCGATAATTCATAACTTATCCTAGATTTGGTAGCAATTATGATGCTGTGAACTAAGAATCATTGTGTGACTTTATTCAATCATTTCATCGTTCAAAAAGTTACAGAAATAAAATGGCAGACAATCATACCACAAAATTACTTGAATATAAAAAAACTTCCCATGGAATATTAAATCATAGCATGTAAAGATTATCTACGTACGTTACTTGACAGTATAATAAGGACTTATTTTTTTGAGATCTAAATAGCAGGGAGAACTGTTCAAAACATATTAAGCCATAGGGGCGAGAATCGGTTACTCCCTTCACTTTAACCGCATTAACCACAGTGTTCGTTACAGTTTACGTGAACAAAACGTTATCTCGTATAAGGATAGCGTAATGAATGCTCTTCTCTTGGTACACCCATCACAGTTACCTACACATAGAAAATAGGAAAGTAAATAGGGAACAAAGATGACAGGGTTGTGAGATGAAGAAGTTACTGTATAATAAATCTGTTATCGCTATGATAGATATATAGACTCTATGGAAATACTGATGTGACAAAAAAGAATAAACACAGGTTGAGAACGTGTTTAGAGAAAAATTGAAAATCTGATTAAAAGTTTATTTGAAATTATTTACAAAATTGTTATAATATATAAGAATTATCCCAAATCTTCTGTATGTACAGTATATATATATATATATGCATCATACAAATACTGTGCATTGTACAATATTGTACATTATAATAAGTATATATTCTTAGGCCTCTATAATTCAATCAACCTGTGCAATGCTAAAGTGCATCAACAGGACCAAAAGGTATAAGATTATTAACACCTGAAATTTAATGAGACAATAAAATTAGCATCAGAAGTCTCTTCTAGAGGTGGCAATCATATATCTGAGGTGTGCCAGTGGTAACCTTTGGATGGATGGCACTGATGTGAGGTGCCATTATTTATTGGTGGCAAAAATAAATATGGCACAGTAAGTTAGTGGCAATATATTCATATAACACAATTATTATGTGGCAATAGGCACTGGTGGCAATATGCACTGGTGACAATCGGCATTTTTACCATATTTATCTATTCCACAGTATTTTCCCATTTATTAGTGCTACATTTTATTGAATTTCAGAATAGAAGATAGTGAAAAATCTTGGAGATATGTGACATTGAATAATAAAACAAATACAGTCTCACTAAAAATAACAATACAAGAGAATCCATTAAATATATAGCTAATGTATAAGAGCCTTTTACAATGTAAGAGTCATATAAACAGTTCTAAATCACATTCATGTTATATGTACATCAAATCACATTAATGTGTATAGCAATAGCATTGTATGTGTTAATTAGTGTGTACGTAGATAGGAACACACAGGTGTGTGTACTTTATTTCGTTGCTTTGCCTTTAAGTGTAATATTGACTGAAATGGAATTTAATGGTATAAACATTCTTGAATTTAATAGAATAATATTCACTTGAAAACTATTTAAAAAACAGTTTTACATTTGTTTCAAATAAATCATATTTTAATTTTTATATATATTTATATTAAATAAGAATGTATATAATTGCGTCTTTCTAAACTATTCATTGAATGTAGTAATTTAAAGTAAGAACGTATGTACTATAGATCAGTACTCAGCCAGTACATTACTATAGTATCTGATGTTCTCCAAGTGAAGATGCTAGCTATGAGGTCAGGAGAGTGTGACCTCTAAAGGGCGGCACATGGAATGCCCTTAACAGGCGGAATGAACCTCTAGCATGTACAGTCACTAACTACAGTCACTACTACAGTCAAATATCAAACAGTCACTAACTACAGTCAACTCTTATACAGTGACTGTACGTAGTTATTTAAAATAGACAAATGTATAAATATCTGACTCAATTATAAATTTTATTCATTATGTTTTTATATAAGTTTTACGATATTTTTTAGACACTAAATAACAATAAATTTAATTTTAACAATAAAAGTTACATAGAATTAATGATTCATATAATTAATACACCACATTGTTAATTATTTTAGTCTAAGAAAGTAGAAATAAATAATGGATATAGAATTCACTAAACCTATATTTAATTGTTTTCATTTATATATAGTTATAATTATTATAATATTATATGTACATCTTGCTATTTGGTTTATAAAAATTAAACAATAGATCCATTAGAACAAATTTGCGCATTGTTGCTACTATCACAAAATCACTCAATTTAGAAATTGAAGTCACTACTCATCTTTCACATGGAGCACACTAAAGAGATTTAAAAGTTCTAGCCCCACCATAGCACATTGTGGCTAGTAATTCTCAGTGCTACCCAAGGGAATACCCATCCACTGTACTGTGGAGCTGATCACTTACTCCCTTGGGTGCTATTTAGCCAGGTATATTGTCAGGTGTAATGGTAGATATAGTGGAAAAGGTATAGTGGCTATACATACTATAGGTGTACTGGTAGATATAGTGGAAAAGGTATATTGGCTATACATACTATAGGTGTACTGGTAGATATAGTGGAAAAGGTATAGTGACTATACATACTATAGGTGTACTGGTAGATATAGTGGAAAAGGTATAGTGACTATACATACTATAGATGGGCAGGTACATACTATGGATATATAATGATAAAGGTATATTATACTGACTATAGATGCAAATCATATAAAATATTGTAGATAATTAATTAAATCCTATCAGAAGCGTTAGCAATAGTTCCAAATTAAATGATTTAAGTGAATTTATTTATTTTTCAATGTTTTAACTTCAATGAAATTAAATTTATGAAAGAAATAAAATTTATCGTTCGACCGAAATTTAAAGTTCATTGGAGAAACAATTAATGTATTATTTCTGTCATAAATTTAATATCAATGAATTTAAAAACAGAAAATCAATAAATTCACTCGTTTCAATTCCAAACAATTCCGATAGAATTCAATGAATTGTCGTCAAATGCGTTATTGTGACAAGAAAATAACCATCTGTTGAATGTTAATGAAACTCAGGGGGAATATTTAGAACATTTACTGATGGAGTTATTTATAAGGTGAATATATTTAGAGGTGAATATATTTATAAGGTGAATATATTTAGAGGTGAATATATTTAGAGGTGAATATATTTAGAGGTGAATATATTTAGAGGTGAATGTATTTAGAGGTGAATATATTTAGAGGTGAATATATTTAGAGGTGAATGTATTTAGAGGTGAATATATTTAGAGGTGAATATATTTAGAGGTGAATATATTTAGAGGTGAATATATTTAGAGGTGAATATATTTATAGGTGAATATATTTAGAGGTGAATATATTTAGAGGTGAATATATTTATAGGTGAATATATTTAGAGGTGAATATATTTAGAGGTGAATATATTTATAAGGTGAATATATTTAAAGGTGAATATATTTAGAGGTGAATATATTTAGAGGTGAATATATTTAAAGATGAATATATTTAGAGGTGAATATATTTAGAGGTGAATATATTTAGAGGTGAATATATTTAGAGGTGAATATATTTAGAGGTGATATATTTAGAGATGAATATATTTAGAGGTGAATATATTTAGAGGTGAATATATTTAGAGGTGAATATATTTATAAGGTGAATATATTTAGAGGTGAATATATTTAGAGGTGAATATATTTAGAGGTGAATATATTTAGAGATGAATATATTTAGAGGTGAATATATTTAGAGATGAATATATTTAGAGGTGAATATATTTAGAGATGAATATATTTAGAGGTGAATATATTTAGAGGTGAATATATTTAGAGGTGAATATATTTAGAGGTGAATATATTTAGAGATGAATCTATTTAGAGGTGAATATATTTAGAGGTGAATATATTTAGAGGTGAATATATTTAGAGATGAATATATTTAGAGGTGAATATATTTAGAGGTGAATATATTTAGAGGTGAATATATTTAGAGGTGAATATATTTAGAGGTGAATGTATTTAGAGGTGAATATATTTATAAGGTGAATATATTTAAAGGTGAATATATTTAGAGGTGAATATATTTAGAGGTGAATATATTTAGAGGTGAATATATTTAGAGGTGAATATATTTAGAGGTGAATATATTTAGAGATGAATATATTTAGAGGTGAATATATTTAGAGGTGAATATATTTAGAGGTGAATATATTTAGAGGTGAATATATTTAGAGATGAATATATTTAGAGGTGAATATATTTAGAGGTGAATATATTTAGAGGTGAATATATTTAGAGATGAATATATTTAGAGGTGAATATATTTAGAGATGAATATATTTAGAGGTGAATATATTTAGAGGTGAATATATTTAGAGATGAATATATTTAGAGGTGAATATATTTAGAGATGAATATATTTAGAGGTGAATATATTTATTTACATTAAGGTGGATGATTGAAAAGTACTGTCATTTAACTGCAGTACATACAAAGTACTGTCTTTTAACTGCAGTACATACAAAGTACTGTCTTTTAACTGCAGTACATACAAAGTACTGTCATTTAACTGCAGTACATACAAAGTACTGTCTTTTAACTGCAGTACATACAAAGTACTGTCTTCTGACTGCAGTACATACAAAGTACTGTCTTTTAACTGCAGTACATACAAAGTACTGTCTTCTAACTGCAGTACATACAAATTACTGTCTTCTAATTGCAGTACATACAAAGTACTGCCTTTTAACTGCAGTACATACAAAGTACTGTACTGTCTTCTAATTGCAGTACATACAAAGTACTGCCTTTTAACTGCAGTACATACTCCTCCAAGTGACTGTACTTAAGTCATTTAATTACTGAGATTTTTCTACTCAAACTTGAAGAATTTTCTCTAATAAGCGAATTATGATGAAGCGTGAGGAGGGGATTTATATGAGCATTGGAAATAAACAACTCTGAGAGTGATGGGGATGTGATGGGTTGTGCAGTGATGGGTATTCACTGAAGTAATGGGTTGTATATGTATATTGTATAGTGATGGGCATTTATAGGGATGGACATATTATGTGATGGGTAGTATAGTGATACAGAGAACGTGTAGATTCGTTTACAATATTTAACTGAAAATTTAATTTTCAGTTAAAATGTAATATAAGAAATAACTATGATTCCCATAAAAAAATTTAACCAATTTATTTATGAATAATTAGTTCTTTCCGGCTCGTTGTGTATAATAATTACCATGCTAGTTTATAACTATACTGTTGGTGGTGTTTACTGTTTTTCTTTCTAAGTGAACTATAACAATGTCACTTCACTGAGATGTTACCCCTCCAATCAGTGAGTGAAGATCACCTTAAGGTGATGAAGGTAATTATTGCCACACACCGCTAGATGCTGTGTATGAGAACTATTGACTACACCAAGCAAAGAAAGTGACTGCAAATAGTTAAGTAGCGTCGCTATTGCTTATATAGTTAATGGTTAATTAAATGGATAATTAATGGGTAATTACAAATGGAAGAGTAAGCAATTTATGTATAAAGAACTTGATATTCTTAAAAAGAATATATTTTGTTTTTTTATTACATTTTATTTATTTCAATGAAGAAATTCAAATTATTGAATTTTTTACACAATAATTTTATTTTAGATTGATATGAGTACATTATAGATAACGTATTCAAGTGTCTACCTATTGAATGATCGCCTGTACTAATTATGTCTCGTATGTTACCTCATTTGCTAACGAGACATTGTATCTCGAAACTAATGACGCGATAAATCATACATTTTAATGGCAAAGAATTATCGGTTGTTTCACCGTTGACAAATTTGACAATTAAAGTGAAGAGGAGCGGAGAATTGTCACATATTCATAATATTGAACGTTAAAAATAACGAATATTGAATGGTATAGAACTTATTGAGAAAAGAGATAATAGAGATGAAGAGAAGAGATAATGGAGATGAAGAGAAGAGATGATGGAGATGAAGAGAAGAGATAACGGAGATGAAGAGAAGAGATAATGGAGATGAAGAGAAGATATAATGGAGGTGAAGAGAAGAGATAATGGAGAAGAAGAGAAGAGATAACGGAGATGAAGAGAAGAGATAATGGAGATGAAGAGAATAGATAATGAAGGTGAGATAGAGATAATGAAGGTGAGATAGAGATAATGAAGGTTAGATAGAGATAATGAAGGTGAGATAGAGATAATGAAGGTGAGATAGAGATAATGAAGGTGAGATAGAGATAATGAAGGTGAGATAGAGATAATGAAGGTGAGATAGAGATAATGAAGGTGAGATAGAGATAATGAAGGTGAGATAGAGATAATGAAGGTGAGATAGAGATAATGAAGGTGAGATAGAGATAATAAAGGTGAGATAGAGATAATGAAGGTGAGATAGAGATAATGAAGGTTAGATAGAGATAATGAGGGTGAGATAGAGATAATGAAGGTGAGATAGAGATAATGAAGGTGAGATAGAGATAATAAAGGTGAGATAGAGATAATGAAGGTGAGATAGAGATAATAAAGGTGAGATAGAGAAAATGAGATACTGCAGGTACATTTCATTCCTTTGTATTTTGCATATATGGCTAGGGTGAATAAAGAGATGAGTCAGCACTTTTTATCCAATTGATAGGCAAGTATAGAAAATTGATAGGAATTCCATGCTATTAATTATAAATAGATAAGACATAAAGACATATAAATGATATTATATTCATATTGACAAACAATCAAGCCTTACTATATTAATTGTATCGAATATAATTAACTGCTGAATTATATTCCTTTAATTTTTCTGTTCATTTATTTGTTTATGAAAAAATAATTAAAATGTCAAATCATCGATTACAGAATTAAGGATTTCACTTTAACCATTTATGTCTGAAATTACTACACATTGAAATCATCTCAGTTGGCAAAATGTATCAGATTGAAATGATTTTGTATATCAATATTGGTTACATTTTTCTATTTCTTTTTTCGATTCTGTCTTTTATAATTAACAAATGCCAATCAAGATTACGTAGTCATTATTTCGAATTTAATTCATTTATTCTACATTTCTGTTCACTTTCGATGGTTATTTGCAACACAGAACGAATTTCAAAAACTATTTTCAATTAATAGAAGAAGGAAAATTTAATCAATAGTATAAAAACATTCCACTGATTCACACAGAAGAGTATGAAGTTCTTTAATTTCTGTACCTCATAACGTCTTGACTATAAAAAACCTGCCACCCTTTTGAAGAGACTATAAAGACACCGATATCATCTGTGTCATCAACTCCACAATGTATAGTCAGCTTAACCGATAGGACAGCTATTGACAGTCCCTTAAGGTTGAAATTACGCTGATAATCCAAAGAACATCATCCTTAACGACGAACACAGAACACACAGAGAAAGTGCTGAGTCACGATAGTCCAGAGAGTAAATATGGCACTGCTTTAAAATGATATCCTAGGGAGACAGAGAAAATTCGGGACAATGGAGGTATCCTACAGCCACACAAGGTACCTTAGACTACAGATATCAGGTCTACGGAGGCTGGTAAAGGAGGCCCTGTAAGGATAGGTTAGAATCCTTACCTCCTGCTGAGTAATGTAGATAGCATAGGAATGAATCAACCGTAGGATATCACCTGGGATTCCTTTGGTTAAACGGAGGCGAAAGAGGATTGGTGTCTATTTTTCAGATTTTAAGGAGATCATCTTACATGCTCCGATGAGATTTCTTATTCAATTAGAATATTCGCAATGTTGAGATGTGACATGTAAATAGTGTTGTGACATCAATCCGCAGTGATGATCCATCAGCCCACCAACACCACAGTGAGATTTGTTATTAGCAACCTAATAATAAATCAAAGAAGTGGTCAATGCTATTAGACATTAATTTTTTCATCAAGAAGTCACGATTGTGAATTATTGATGAGGGAAAATAATAAATGAAAATATTCACAAATAATAAGAGAAAGGTGACTGGTTGTTTTGATGGGAGGAGAAGTTAGTGTTTGTGAACAGTGGAGTCACTCTTAAGAAACAGAGATACAGTCAGTGGTATCTAATGGATACACGGATACAGTCAGTGGTATCTAATGGATACACGGATACAGTCAGTGGTATCTAATGGATACACAGATACAGTCAGTGGTATCTAATGGATACACGGATACAGTCAGTGGTATCTAATGGATACACGGATACAGTCAGTGGTATCTAATGGATACACGGATACAGTCAGTGGTATCTAATGGATACACGGATACAGTCAGTGGTATCTAATGGATACACGGATACAGTCAGTGGTATCTAATGGATACACGGATATAGTCAGTGGTATCTAATGGATACACGGATACAGTCAGTGGTATCTAATGGATACACAGATACAGTAGAGGTATCTAATGGATACACGGATACAGTCAGTGGTATCTAATGGATACACGGATACAGTCAGTGGTATCTAATGGATACACAGATACAGTAGAGGTATCTAATGGATACACAGATACAGTAGAGGTATCTAATGGATACACAGATACAGTAGAGGTATCTAATGGATACACAGATACAGTAGATGTATCTAATGGATACACAGATACAGTAAGAGGTATCTAATGGATACACAGATACAGTGAGAGGTATATAATGGATGGACAGATACAGTAAGAGGTATCTAATGGATACACAGATACAATATGAGGTATCTAATGGATACACAGATACAGTAAGAGGTATCTAATGGATACACAGATACAGTAAGAGGTATCTAATGGATACACAGATACAGTCAGTGGTATCTAATGGATACACGGATACAGTCAGTGGTATCTAATGGATACACGGATACAGTCAGTGGTATCTAATGGATACACGGATACAGTCAGTGGTATCTAATGGATACACGGATACAGTCAGTGGTATCTAATGGATACACGGATACAGTCAGTGGTATCTAATGGATACACGGATATAGTCAGTGGTATCTAATGGATACACGGATACAGTCAGTGGTATCTAATGGATACACAGATACAGTAGAGGTATCTAATGGATACACGGATACAGTCAGTGGTATCTAATGGATACACGGATACAGTCAGTGGTATCTAATGGATACACAGATACAGTAGAGGTATCTAATGGATACACAGATACAGTAGAGGTATCTAATGGATACACAGATACAGTAGAGGTATCTAATGGATACACAGATACAGTAGATGTATCTAATGGATACACAGATACAGTAAGAGGTATCTAATGGATACACAGATACAGTGAGAGGTATATAATGGATGGACAGATACAGTAAGAGGTATCTAATGGATACACAGATACAATATGAGGTATCTAATGGATACACAGATACAGTAAGAGGTATCTAATGGATGCACAGATACAGTAAGAGGTATCTAATGGATACACAGATACAATATGAGGTATCTAATGGATACACAGATACAATATGAGGTATCTAATGGATACACAGATACAATATGAAGTATCTAATGGATACATAGATACAATAGGAGGTATCCAATGGATACACAGATACAGTAAGAAGTATCTAATGTATACACAGATACAGTAGAGGTATCCAATGGATACACAGATACAGTAAGAAGTATCTAATGGATACACAGATACAGTAAGAAGTATCTAATGGATACACAGATACAGTAAGAGGTATCTAATGAATACACAGATACAGTAGATGTATCTAATTGATACACAGATACAGTAGATGTATCTAATGAATACACAGATACAGTAGATGTATCTAATGGATACACAGTAAGCGGTATGTAATAATAACATTGAAAAAATAATTTCTAATTTTCATTCACATTTATATCTACTCATTGTAGTATAGTATTCATAAAACATTATTCATATAAGATATTTCTTAAGATTTCAATAAAGTGAACTAACTACTAGTGATTAATTACATAGTGATAAAACTAAGAAAATAATCTTGCTAAGAGAATTATATGCAATGAAACTTAGCTGTCAATTTAAATTATTTTCTACCAAACAATTATTTCTAAGATCAAAGGAAACTGTTCTGTAATATTGATTTGAATATAAGAAAAGACCTAACCCCCAGGTTGAGCCTGCTTACCCCCGGGACAGATCGCAACAAAGTACATATTGACAAGCAGTCGAAGCTGTCGATGAAGCGGAACACAGCCACGGAACCTGCCTCTCGATATGCAAGGAATATTACCAACGCTCTCCATCATTGATTGTGCCAACCTTGAATTGTTAATGAAGGCAGAAAGAAATTAAATGAAATTATTTATCTTTGAAAAACTCAGCTATTTTCAAATTTTAGATGGAATTATATGTCTCTCATCTTTACTCAAAATTATCGATTGTACTTTTAAATATATTGTAAGTTCTTTCCCTTTTCTGAATTTTGATGATATTTCCACATGGACACGAATAATGAGTGCATTATATTATTCATCATTGCAATTCGTATCATCTAAATCATATTATATTATTACATTGTAGTTAATTGATATAATAATAAAATTGAGTATCTGCTAAATAAGGGCCAGTGCAAGGTTTACATCTCTATTAAATAGTCACCAAACACTAGATATGAATAATATATGTTCGAGTAGGTACTTTATATTGAAACCATCGACTAATTGGAATTAGTGTATCCTAGATAACAATAAAGGGAATCTGCTCCGATAAATTCATTGGATTATTGGATGAAAAACAATCTGAGTTACCACTCTGGAATGCGTAAGGAAGGAAGAGATTCCCGTATATATTTAATTATGGGAATTATATTCCAGTTGCTATATTCTAAAATATCCGATTTCATTAAAGGAGATTATAGACATATAAAAGTTTTAATTATCTTACTCATGGCTAATTTGCGATGCCTAGAATATGCTAATTAGATTTTTGTAATACAAAAACTTAATTAGATTTGAGGAATTCATGATTATATAAATGAATGGAAATGATTCCAGCGACATCTATGAGGAAAATGTACAGATTATTTATACGTATTGCGAGTTTCAGATTCAGTTTAAGGATATTGAAACTTTTGATTTAAATGATTGAATTAATAACTTTTCAATTAATATTATTTGCAATATTAAATATTTTGTTTCTATTCGATTCAATGTACTGTACATTATGTTTTTAGCAATAGACTTGCCTATAGCAGTATAATCGGAAGTACCTATTTGGGTGTTAGGTACCAGTATAGTAACAGTATTGAAAGCTACAACCCTCTTGTTGTGGTTGAAAGGTGTGTTTGCAACATATCATCATGACGTAGAGTACATCAACCCTATCCATATAGAGCTCAACAATGGCAAGTAACACCCCTACCGGCAAGTCTTGGAGTGACAAAGAAAAGAGTCTTTGTTTTCCAGGCGCTAGCGGGTCAATAGAACATGTAATAAGGTGTAGCGTACGTAATTCAAGGTATTGGAAAACACTAAAACACTTGGGATCTGATTGATGAACTTAAGCAACTGCCCTTTGTACGTCAAAACAATAAAATAAATTAGTCGGCTAAAGGTGAGATTGTGCGGAATTTACGTTTGTCACGAATAATATCAATTTAGAACAGTATCACAAGGAATGAATAATCTAGGTACCATGAACTAATAGCCGATTACATGAAATATTCACTAGATTTACTCATGAAATATTTGTAGGTTCAGATGATATTGTCCATAATGTTCGAAGGAAGACGATATTAACTATAATCATTGTAAATTTATGATAAATTATAATCTAAATTATTATTCATCACCGTAAAATAAGATGCATGGGTTCCTTATCTATACATATTAAGAGAATCTAATCGAGATATATGTAATTCAATCTACTAAATTGTGATGCAAGTGAAATAAAATAACATTCATTCCAATATCTTGAACATGTGGAGAATCTTGCGTAATATTCAGTTCCTCCAGAATATTCTTCATCACATTTACTCTCAAATATTCGGTCGAAATAAAGACTTCTTTCTGCCACAAACACGAGTAACTTTTTGGTGAAAATCTCTCCAAGTTCTAGAGGTTTTCCCTCGAGGTTCCTCTCTGCCTTCAGTTCTTTTGACTTGAAATGGAAGGAATATCTCTAATATCTCGGGGCAAAGTCTGAACTTGGAATCAAAGTCTCGAATTATATCAGCCAAAACATTGGCTGGCATAAAAGATGGCTGGGAAGGAAAGTTATTTCTATAACTCTTAGTAATAGTTACTCCATTCTTTGGAAAACAAGGAAGAATTGCCTATGAAAACTTACAGAATCACTTAACATTATAATGCATTCATATTTTTCCTTTTAAAGGGCCGGTAAACACAAAAAAAAGAAGAATGAATTTTAATGAAAAAGAGACTGTCGTATTATATAAAAGATAATTGTATTACGAGATATTATATACATCCATAGTTGTAAACTTGACTTCGAATAATTAAAAACAACGAATTACCTTCTTTGTGGAACTTAATCACTAAATAACACTACCCTTCAACTGAAGTATCTCCATTAGAAGTTACATGACTACTGTATACACATTAGTTATTACTTAATAAGACACTTATGCAATAATTCTATATACCGTGTACTAGAGGAGCAGCTTTCAGAACATACCCAATAAGACAGAGAGCACTGTAAACAAGGTACGGCAAGAGCAGACAAATAAAATCCATCTAATGGATAGCATTGGATGTTCTGTTTACCAACACAAAGTATCTGTGTGCTTAGCCTATAGTACCTACCTATACAGTCAGAGTCAAACTCTTTAAGGGAGAATTCGACACAGAGAGAAATATGTCCATAGCCATTGAACTCGAATGTTCGAAACTATGGAAAAGTTGTGGACTGAAATGGAAAAAAATTTGGATTGAAATGGAAAAGATGGGGATTGAAAATGGAAAAATGTAGATTGAAAATAGAAAATTTATGGATTAAAATGTAAAAGTTATGGATTGAAAATGGAAAAGATGTGAATTGAAAATGGAAAAATGTGGATTAAAAATGGAAAAGTTATGGATTGAAAATGGAAAAGTTATGGATTGAAAATGGAAAAGTTATGGATTGAAAATGGAAAAGTTATGGATTGAAAATGGAAAAGTTATGGATTGAAAATGGAAAAGTTATGGATTGAAAATGGAAAAGTTATGGACACAAATCATTTAATGGTGTCTGCGGGAGAAGAATGATTAAGTATAAATGCAGTATACACAATTACACATGGTGACAATTTCGATATAACGAACACATTGATTTGTAAAGTAAATTATAATATTTAATTAAGTTTAAGTAAGAATAAACAAAATACACACTCTAATCACGAATATTTTTTATTGCCGATTGAGTTACAGAAATCATATTAAACTGTACTACATATCAAAGGGAATAAATCACTCGAATAAATGAGTGAATGACCGATTAACCTTATTGATGCTATAATTAACCATGTGAATTTAATCATAACTAATCGTGGAACTAATTAACCATTGAGCCGTGATAATTCCATCAATGAACAATTTTTCAATAATCATATAAATTGTGACTATCATACGATTTATGAATATAACTTTGAAAAGCAAATGTCCGTGAATATCAGCATTAAAATGTTCTCTTTCATTAAACATATGAAGCTAATTACATTAAGCAGTTGCCAAATTTTGATAGTAATTGCCGTGATTATAACAGGGATTATGTAATATTAAATGAAATAAATATGTCATGCAACTCAACAAAAAATAGTGAATTTTGGGTTACCATCTTGATCTGGAGTTACGAATCATAACAATGTTAATAAATATTGTCATTTTTACTTTGAAAAGTTCATTTAAACTCAATTTGTATGAACTTTTAATTAATTTAAACAGATGAAAATATTAAAACCGCCTCTAGTTATAAATGAATATTTTTGATACATGCCGATATTGAAATTAATGACCAACACATATTCATAACTTTTCATTCATTATTTGTAATATAGAGAGTTACATTCCATCGATATATATAATGAATGATTATTAATAACTAAACAAGACTGAGTTAGACTAGCTAATTATGTTAAACAGGAATATAGAATAACTTATGATATAAAAGTTTTATTCAGTAAAAAAAACACAATTTTAAATAGTTATGTCATAACATGTGATGTCCATCTATCAAAATAGAAGAATATACATGATAACCATATAAATAAAACTATAATACCATATATAGGATATAGCTCCATAGTAAAAACTATGACACAGTAGCCAAAGCGTATTTTTCTGACCAAATTGTTTCTATTAAATACTTTAGGTTATTTTACTAAACTTGTTTCACTAATTTAATTCTCTATGCATGAAAAAAATAAACAAGGTAATAGTATCCCAATAAGGAGAAATTGTTATTCAATCATTTATTAATTAAGCATAATTATATTTTATGATGGAATATGAAGGAAGAGTGTTTAATATTCTAAAAAAAATATGAGCAATATTAATAATTAATAACTAGTTCGTGGAAGAAAGTTCATGGCATATAACTCCCGATCCACACGTGCGATCAGTGTAAACGTTGGCAACTTTAAAGAAAAAATAGGATATTCAACCCTGCATGCATGTATAATTCTCCCATTTGAACATATTCTTTGAACTGAAACTATGAAATAATATACTATAATTGTAGATTCAGGTGATTTGACTAAACTTGAATAAACGGTAAAGACACTATTCCAAAAAATTGAAACAAAAAATAATGAAATAAAACTCATGAAAATTACCCATGAACAGAATTTTTACCTTCTTTATCATGAATTTATTCTAATTTCTCTTTTTCTCTGTTCTAAAGGGCCGTACACACGTAGGGTTTTTTAAGATTTTCCACCAGTCTTTTTGCTAAGCTCCTCTTACTTTTTCCACCATATTTTTGAATCATATAAGAAAAACCTATATAATTAAATTGAATAATAATTCTATAGTTCTATCTTATATAATTCAAAAGTCTCGTGGAAAAATTCTGGTGGAAAGACTTAAAAAACCCTGTGTGTGTACGGTCCTTTAGCCTCTTTCAGTCTGTTCTAGTCTCCTGTGTATAAGAGAGTAGTCAGTTTGAACAGACTGTACATTTTTTATCATCCGTCAGTGTCAGGAGAAACTTCTGTATGCATATTCTGTTTATTTTATGATTTTTTAGGTCCTTTAAATGGATTCAGCGATACATCATTGCCCAGTCAGAAAAATAAGGTTGTATTATGAGTGGCTATGGTTGGCGAGGTTATATTATAGGAGATTATGAGCGGCATCCCCGCCAATTCAAAGAATATAGGTGATTATGAGCGGCATCCTCGCTCATAAAATATAGGCGGGATCTGCAACCATAAATCGACCATAATATAATCGGACTGCCCGCCTATAAAATAAATCATAAATATTATAGGAGATTATGAGCGGCATCCCCGCCCAAGAAAATATAAGCGGCATCGCAACCATAATCAACCATAATAGGTACAGTTGCGCTTCCCGCTTATAGTTGAAAATATATATTTTACATTATTTTGAATATGCATACAATATACTATACCTACCTATATCAAGGTAAGATCGAAGTAGTAGGTTTGTTATAGTTTGAAATATAGTAATTCTCTATCTGAGCGCAATTCCAAACTTTTTTTGTAGTACATACCACTTTCTATAACTGTTACACATGAATATTTTGAGCATATCTCCCTATAGCTTGGCTGCAGAGTACCTATATATCAATCAAGCAAGCATGTTTATTGATTTAACTATATAGGCACTTAAATATATAAGCATTATGTATTAAGAACTTTATGCAATATTTATACCATAATAATTCAGGAAGCATAAACTAGTAACGCGAAATTGAAGCAATAATTTCACATTGTAAATTTTTGGTAAATTTATTTCATGTTTCGATGATATGGCTATTTCTAAATTTTCCAAATCGATAATTTCATAATTTTCATTTATAACATATATAATATATTGATTAAGAAATTGCGTATTTCATTGTATTCTGTTTATTTGGATGTGTTAATTAATGTGTCGATTAATTTGCTTAAAACGGATATTTCAAATTAATTTTAATTTAGATTAATCCTATTTTAAAATTTAAATTTATCATTTCGGCAATAATTTGTCTCAATATTGAAGTTAATGACTCGTAGATGGAACTACGAACGAAAAACAAATCTTACATAATTTTTCAATATAAGGTAAGTTCCGCATCGCCGGTCAGTTCACAACTTCGGTCATTCAGCGGGTATATTAATATTGTAGATTCAGTAATTAGTCAACGAAGAAAAAAGAAGACTAATAAAGTAGTGTCACTATACTTTTCAGTGCTTGAGAAGTTTCGTGGTGCTTAACTTCATGAATATTGTTTAAAAATGAATATAATTGTAGAGCACTGATTCTTCACACCGTATTCAAGCAAATTTATCCAAATTCATCTATTATGAAATCAGTCGATGTGTTTGTTTCGATCGTGTAAACGCGCGAGCTCATGTTCCAAATTTTGTTTTGAAATGTGTTGCTTTATATGTTGTTAAGTGTTTCCCTATAAACTGTACTATAATGATATAAAGTCATGAACGACGAAGTGAATCGGTTTTAACACTTTATTCATATCATCGGTCACTTGACCGACAAAGTGAAATACAATTTCTCTTCATCGGTCATAAAAAAATAATCTTTTTCTTATTCATTCATTCCACTGCATTAATCAATTAAAAACATTGCTAATATTACCGTGAAGCTTTAAACCTAATGATGTAAATGCTTACTTATATAGGATATATTGCGTTATCATATGTATATTAGGTATTTGTTATTTTTCAATAAAAGTGATATCAAAGTTATTTTTTGTTTATTATTCCATGAAAACATTTTCTATCTTTTCTAATTAGGTAGGTATTTAAATTTTTCTAGAGTGAAAATGATAACCAAAGCATAGCATTAGCGTATAGTATTTCAGAGGAACACACGTAGTACCGAGGTGTAAAATTCCTCCCAAGCCTCACCTCAAAAAACCATAGGTTAGACCCCAATATTAATGCAAGTTATTTTAGAAACCAAAAAATGAATCTAGATCGTTATTTATAGAGTTTTCTTTGTCTTTTTCCAAAATTTCAGTGCTTTATAAATGTATTTTACTCAATAGGTACCTAACTTGGTTGCTCAGCCTCACAGTAGGTATCGCTTCAAGTATTTGTTTTATAGTTTGTAACATCATTATTTGTGCCTTTAATCACATGCATTAATAATTTTTATTAATGATATTTCCGTTTGCTTTTTGATGAATTTTTGTCATCTCTGTTTTCACTTTGTAAAATTTGTATTAGGCTCCCCTCAAAAGAGAATTCACAGAAAACTGGTTCAATATGCCGTTGCTAATTATTTTCATCTAGTTTTATCATTCTAAATTACACCATATATTTCAATTACTGTGCATCAGACAGACATCTCCAATAAATGTGCTTTTCTCTGGGCCGATTTTCTTTCACACCCAGTTTTGGTAGGAACGAGTAGTCTCACAACATCACTTTTTCATTTTTTACAGATTTATAACTATAAGAACCAACAGTAATACTAAACTTTAAAAATGGCTCCAAATAAATTTAAAGATATATATAACGAGAAGTCAATGTTAGAAGCTGTTGCTGAAGTTAATAACAAAATGTTGAGTCAACGGCAGGCTGCAGATAAGTATGGAGTGCCTCAATCCACCATAGCTGATAGAGTCTCCGGTCGATATGCTCCAGCAATTCTAACAGGAGGTTTGTGTATTTGTGTATTATAAAGACTTTCTGGCAACCTATGTTTTTTCACGTTTCAAGAATCATTTATTTCATTTACAGGGCAAAAGAGAAAGTTGTCTAAGGAACAAGAAAAGATATTGATCAAATTCATGAAATATAGAGCACGTATAGGAAATGGAGTTACAAGGCCTGCTATAGTAAATCTCATAAAAGACGTGCTGGATAAGGCTGAAAGAGATTCAGATCAAAATTTCACCAATTATGATCGTTTATTTAGATTTAATATGCCATCCAAGAGCTGGGTCCATAGATTTGTTACAAGACACAGAGATGAAGTATCTGTGAGGACACCAGAGCAACTAGGCCACATGAGAAAGAAGGTTTCAGAGAAGGATCTGAGGGATTGGTTTTCAAACTTGGAAAATTTTCTTTTATCAGAGCATCAAGTCATAGCGAAAGATTTTTTCATTCCTCAGAACTCTCAGCGTATCTTCAACCTAGATGAAACAGGATTCCCTCTTGCTCCTGGTAATAAATTGAAAGTTGTGTCCGAGAAGGGAAGTAAAAATGTTTATAACGTATCTAGTGAATCAAAAGACCAGATTACGGTGTTGGGTTGTTGTTCAGCCAGTGGTGTTTGTAAGAAGCCTTTTGTGATATTTCCAGGAATTCGTCCTTCTTACAACTTAAGGCAAGTAAACCCAGATAACTACGATGTTGGATACTCACCTAATGGGTGGATATCAAGTGATGCATTTTTCGGCTGGTTTGCGAATTTGTTCTACCCTTCCATCAAAGATTCGGTTGAATTTCCTGTAATTGTTTTTATGGATGGTCATAGCACGCATATTAACGTTGCCGTGGCAGAGTTTTGTAGAAACAATTCGATTATTTTGTTTTGCTTCTTGCCTCATGCATCACATATCATGCAACCACTTGATATAAGTGTATATGGGCCACTTAAAAAGTATTGGAACACAGCTGTTAACGACTTCAAATGCAACTATAATCAAATGATGAGTAAGAATTGTTTCTTTACTGTTTTCAATGGTGCATGGGACAAGTGTAAGAGAAACATGCAAAATATAATTTCAGGATTTCGTAAAGCTGGTTTGATTCCTTACGACCCCAACGCAATTGATTACTCGAAATTAATTAATGAGGAAAATGCAGCGAGAGAATTCAACAAAGAAGTACCGTATGGCACAGCCCAACAAAGTCTTGCATTCATGAGGGCTCTGAAACTATTTGATAAATATCTTACTGCTAGCAATATCGAACAGTTCAGAACCAGGTACAGCGAGGGATATGACATCGATGACAGGACTGATAAAGGTCAGATGTACTCTATATACAGAGAACTAAAGGATTTGACAGAAGGTAAAGATGACTGCACATTGACAGAACTGACAGTCAACAACGCTCAAATTCCTTCTGCTGCTGCACTTTTTACGAAATCTATTACCAGCGAAGAAGTAATAGAAGACTGCAATGAACCTGACAATTCAATTGAGGATAATGATCCACCTCTTGAACGAAATATAAACAATATTTCCACAATTGAAATTCCCATGCCCACCACATCTTCTGCACCCGACGAAGAAGGAATAATCATCATTCAGAGGGAGAGTACTCCAAATAAGGATTCAACTAGATCGGAAACTTTTAATAATTCTACAAATCCCCGATTTTATGGGAACTGGGAATATTCCCCATTTAAGAAATATCTAAAGATTGATGAAAGTGTCGTAATGTCAAGAAAGGAAACACGAAGTAAACCCAATCGTCCCCCTGCTATAAGTGGCTCAGATTACTTTAAGAGTTTAGTTGATAAGCAAGAGAAGAAAGAATCAGAATTACGAAAGAAAAAAGAAAGACAAGAAGAAAGAAATAAGAAAAAACATGAAAAACTGACGAAAGGGAAAAAGACTGTAGTATGCTCTCAGCAAAGAGAGAGCATCGAAATTGTATACGATGATGACTCAGATGATGATAACGCTTTCCAAAATTCAAACGAATGTCATGCATGTGGAGGAGATGAAAATCAAGAGGACGCAGATGCCTGGATGGGATGTAATGCATGTCCTAGATGGTATCATAAATTCTGTTTGGGTGATGAATACGAAAATCTGGGACTAGCAGAGATGATGAAGAAGAGATTTATATGCAAATATTGTAATAAATCAAACAAAAAGATAAATGTGATAAATATATATGATTTTGATCTATAGTTACGTGTGTGATAGTATATATGTAGTGACTCGTGATATCTATATATATATCATTATATCTAGTTAGTATCTTCTTTTAGTTGTTAATTCCGGTGAGCCGTATCACGGAATATTTGTCATAAAATATCATTAAGGATACATAGGTACATATGACACAATTTTATTTATCATTCATTTTATATATTGAGTTTATTTATACAAAACATGTAGGTACCTTATTATTAGTTGATTTATAATAGGGAATAAACTATAAAAAAAAACATATTTAAGTGGTATTATTAACCATCATCACATTTATACTTTAGATAGAACGAAAAAAAGGTGACCGAATCATTGAATTTCATTTCGAAACTGACCGATCATGTGAATATCTTAAATGAAATCTGACCGACCATGTGAATTTCTGATATGAATTCTGACCGACCATGTGAATTTCTGATATGAATTCTGACCGACCATGTGAATTTCTCAAATGAAATCTGACCGAAGTTGTGAATTCCGTTGATTAATGAAAGTCATAATATTAGACATTTTTACACAAAAATGGATACCTTTGTACGATCGTCCTTTATTTTATCTGTAAAATGAACATTCTGGCAATACTCTTCAATTTTCAAAACATTGTCAAGGCTCTGCGTTTTGGTTTAATGAGTGAAGAAAGAGTAGTAGGGTGAAGTGACCGATAGATCGACACTTACCCTACGATTAAATTGTTATCTAGCCGCATTTACACACCCATGCATGCATGATGCATACGAATAACCAAGTCAGCCACTCATATCTGTGCCCGATAGGAACTGATCAACCATCTCACTTTTTCTTACCACTTTAAATACCTATAAGTATGATAATTGAAATTATATGAAGTTTGAGAACCCTCCACATATCAGCTAATTAATTAGCTGGGTGGTGGTATTTTTCTTCATCAAGACAGTTAATGATTTAGGTGGCCTCCTACCAATTATTTTATTCTGAAAATAAGAAAATTAGGTACAGTTGATGATCATATGCCAATATTGATCATATGAAAAATAAAACTGTCAGATTTACATTACTGATAATTGCTCTTATTACGTAGCTACTTGATTAATTATTTTTCTGTTATATAGTTTCCTTTTTCAAAATAAAAATATGATGTTGGTAGCCCTGTTGCGTGTTGGCAGCCTGATTGCAGTGACGTTGCAAATTCTCGCAAGCCAAAGTTTTCCAGTTTTGAGGAATCCTGATTCCTGACTAGGAATGGTGCAAATACATAGCTTTTAAACTAGGTAATCTTCGATCAATCATCTAATTATTGAACTGTTTGAGCAAATATTGAAAACGAAGCTAAGTTAGGCTAGGTACCTTATGGAAGAAGAAACTGTTGTTAACGGTAAGTTTTCTTAAGTTGCTTTAAGCATCCAGGTGCATCTTTTAAAGGAAGGTAGGTACTAGATATCTATCAATTTCATTGAATTTACAGCAGAATATTGGTCGGTTAGTAACAGGCTAACAGCTAACTTGGAAGGTAGGAAGTACCTACCTACTTATTTTAACTAGGGCAAATAAAAAACCTAGATACTAGGGTCCCCTTTAATTTCAGATTGCGACTCTCTCAAGAAAGTTTCTAAAACCTTCTGAATCAAATTTTCATTGAAATGTTACATACCATTTATACCAAAAGATGTGCAATAGCTATAGCCTATAGGTAGGCTATAGCTACAGCCTACTGGCAATTTGGCAAATGCAATAAATTATTAGGTACCTAGGTTGGTACCTAATATAAATGATACCTAATATTAATTTGAAGCTATGATGTTTACCTTTGAGGCCGCAGTTAGCCATTAGGTACTGACCGTACTGTCATTGAATTACCTAGTAGCTAGTGTGCCAGAATTTAACTAGTTAGGCACTTCATCCTAACTACCTAATTAGTTTAACTTCTCTTCACTTCCTCTAAGCTCTAAGTGAAATAGGTAGGTATAGGTACCTAGTTTGGTTCATAAACTCTCAAACCATCTCCAAAACCATCTCAAACCATCTCCTATGTAAGTTAAAGCAAATTATTCAATTAGATAATTGGCTTAGATTTTTAAAGGTGAAAACTCATATAAGTATGTCTAATTGGCTTAAAATTTTGAATTAATTCCTATGTTTCCATGTTAATTTTGGCTTGAGGCTTGAAATCTTAAAATATGAGCCAAATTGGCTTTGCTCAGAATTTTTGTGAAATTTTGGCTCCAAAGTTGGCTTACAATTTTCCAGCCTCTGAAACATGGCATAGTACCTACCTACCTAATTATCAGTTACCTTTAATTAATTTAATTTAGCTAAGCCTGGGAGATTCTGAATCTGCTACGAGCCTACGTAGAGCATGAGAGTACCTACTTAAGTTCTAACTCTCTCGACATAAAATCTCTGCGAGTCAGAAGACGCATTATGCAAAGTGGCCACAAAGTTACAAACTCGCCTATATATTTTAATATTGGTGAGTAATGACATAGGTATACTCATGTACCTAGCATTTCCTATGTGTGCAACTTTTAGTTTTGAATTTTGAATTTCATCCTTGGTATTGTTGTTACTTGTTATCTAACTAGTTTGGCTCCGCTGCCTATGAAGCTATGGTAAGTTCACCAAGAAAAGTGATATTTCAAATTGTTGACATAAGAAACACTCAGTCAGTCTGGAAATGCAGTTGTAACTGCTTTTAAACAGCATTTTTTCCAGGTAACAATAAAGCATGGCTTGCTCATTATTTTCCTGAAGAGTTTGACAATCATTTTGGGCCCTTAATTGCATATTCTTTTCTCCTATACTGCTATGTTATTTTGGAGAGAAATCATAATAATTGGATTTATGGGAAAGAAATTTTTTCTTATTTGGAGATAATTATTAAAATGGAGAGTTCTTGATCCATAATATTTCATTTGGCCATTTGTTTTTCTAATTCTTTAAAAAAAAAAGATAAATTTATGCAAGAGAATCAAATTATTACAAATTCTTTACAAAATAGCCAGACTCCAGAAACTTTCAAGTGTTAACAGTAACTCTTTTTCTAAATTTTCTTGTAAATGTTAATACATTTCTATGGTTTATTAATTAATAATACATTGCAATTCTTTCAAAGATAAATTAAAATAACTATTTATTTATTGAATAGCTAGATACAAATAAATTTTGAATCTCATGCTATTGGTATGGAAATAGTTATGACAATTTTATGTAATTTAATTCAAAATATTTTCTTTACAGTGATTCAAGTTGTGAATGGTGGTACAATGAGGAAATTGTTCAGTTAAAAACCAATGTTGCCAAATTGGAAAAATGGATGGTTCATCCAAAATCTTCATACCTGTCAACCCTGTGGAAGAGTTAGACAGTTTGTCTAAAAACAGCTCTCTGGTACTTATTAATTAAAAACAAATTGGATTCCATGAAATAGCTACTAACATAAATATTATCAAGGCATGAGATAATCATACCATTTATCATTTTCAGATCTCTATTCTCAATCTTATTCCTTTTAAAGTCTGGGTCACTGCAAATCATTGAGAGATAACTGATGGAAAAAACAATGCCTGAAAGACTGGCCCTCCAATTCTCTCTGACTGGGTTTGGAAAATGGAGAATTTCCTGTAGTAAATTAATCTTCAGAGATCATAAGATCTTAAAATTTGTGTTAGGTTAGTATGAATGAATGTTACCAACTTATTTGTCCATCTAAACTTCTAAAGTATGTGATTGTTCAAACATTTTAAACAGATATCAGTAATAAGAATTGACGTTTTTCAAATTATGTATTGCACTTTCCAGGTACTATCAAATCTAACTAAAGAAGAAAAATAAATCCACGCCGATCAGGAGTTTATGATTGGGAAGGTGGCAGGAAGTTGAATGTGTACACTACAATGTAAGTTCTCGAATGAACTAATTTTTATTGAGAACTACAAACGAAATGAAAATTTGCCTATATAGGCCGAATAGCTAATCTATAAAATTTTCATTTTACACCTAATAAATAAATAGATGAATAAATAAATACACTTAATAAATTTTCTTGCCAGCTATGTAACACAACATTTCCAAAATTATTACAAACTATGACATTTTTTGTAATTAGCAAAATTAATTGAACATATTCCTGTATTGAAATATTGTTTTTCATCTGACAATCTTATTTCAGCTTCTTCTCTTGTTCCTGAATCTGCAATTCACTCTGGTGCTGTGACTGTAATTCACTCTGGTGCTGCCACTGCAATTCACTCTGGTGCTGTGACTGCAATTCACTCTGGTGCTGTGACTGCAATTCACTCTGGTGCTGCCACTGCAATTCACTCTGGTGCTGTGACTGCAATTCACTCTGATGCTGTGACTGCAATTCACTCTGGTGATGCCAGTGCAATTCACTCTGGTGATGCCAGTGCAATTCACTCTGTGTCACGGTGGATACCCTGATGGTATTGTTAGAACTCTGTTTTGTCCATGTAGCTAATTTCTCCCCTAGTTAGGTACATGGTAGGATTCTTTACAGCCCTACCTACCATTTTTTCTGAAGTGACTTTACATAATATGTATAATTCATATGTAAGTAGCAGGTTGAAATTCAGTTATGATACTAGGTTGTTGGTAGGCTTTTCAAATCTCATGTAGAATATTGTACCTTTTTTATGTGGTTGAGGGCGGGGGTCTGATTATCAGACTAGGGGTTTTTGTAAACATTTTTGCCGGTCACCCAACTTGTTATCACCATGCTATCTTCTGGGTAGGCCTTCTTTTTGTTATATTGTAGTTTTTTTAATTTAGCGTCTCTTTTTTTTTCTCTAGCTTTCCTTTGTATCTTTCCTCTTCCTTCTGCCTTGCTATGTCGATGGGTAAGCAGACTGACAGTGTAGGTCTCTTATCCATGGATAAGCAGACTGACTGTGTAGGTCTCTTATCCATGTGTAAGCAGACTGACTGTGTAGATCTCTTATCCATGGGTAAGCAGACTGACAGTATAGGTCTCTTATCCATGGGTAAGCAGACTGACTGTGTAGGTCTCTTAACCATGGGTAAGCAGACTGACTGTGTAGGTCTCTTATCCATGAGTAAGCAGACTGACTGTGCAGGTCTTAAGTCTAACCCATGGATGTCTATTTTTGTGGCATTTCATAAAACATCTATTCCCTATAATTAGCAGCTATATTTCATGTGTTAAATATATCTTTGTAAATATTATTTCACAGCTTTTAATATCCTCTTAATAAATAATACTTTATATATTTTCATTTAATCCAATACCCAACCAAAAAAAATTAAGGTTGGCAGAAAAGCCATTATGGTCGGGCTGCCGTACCCAATATGGTTGCCAATATAGGTGCCAAAAGTCCGCTTTGCCGACCATAATTATGGTTGGTTAGCCAACTATAATTATGGTTGGTGAGCCAACCATACCCCGCCTATGTATGTATAGGCGGAGTATGGTTGGCTCGTCACTCATATATAGGCGGCGTATGGTTGGCTTACCAACCATAATTATGGTTGGCAAAGCGGACTTTTGGCACCTATATTGGCAACCATATTGGGTACGGCAGCCCGACCATAATGGCTTTTCTGCCAACCTTAATTTTCTGATTGGGTGATAAGAAACTATTGTTTTGAAAATTTCTAAAAAAATATGACATAAAATCTTAGATTATACGTAAAATAAATTAAAATTCATTTAGATATTGTATTGCAATAAAATTCCCAGTTAATACTAAGACATAATGATACAGAATGTTATTAATTATTACTTTATTATTTAAATATATGCACACAGAACTACATTTAATATTATAACAGATAAATAATCTTATTCAACATGAGGTACAGACTCCTCAGGAATTCAAATTAAATTTTATGATAACTAATTTAAACTCAAATAGAAGCCATTAAAGCACGTGGCTATAAACTCTATTAGGGCTTTTATCTTGAATTATTGCACTGATATAGAAATAATTCTACCTTCCATTGAAAATAATTATAGTAATATTATTTTTAGTGGTAAATAGTAATATTTTTATGTAAAATCCTATAAAAAAAATCATATATAAAAATAATCATATTCATTATTTGAGGAAAAAAAATCACATGGATTATTATTTATAACCACAGAAAATAAATATCAGTCCAAAATAATTTGAATACTAATTTAGTTAAATTATACAAAAATGTTACGAAATATATAATACAAATAACGGCAAAAATGTTATATTCATAATCATCATATTCCTGCTATTTCCATTCTCAATAATGAGAATAATTTCTAAGAATTAATAGGAATATCTATGAAAAATAAAGGACGAAAAATTTACATTAGAAAATTTTCGATATTAAAATTTATTTGATAGTTTAAAATGTAGCAAAAAACTGCACCATAATTATAATGAATTATTCCAATTATGTCTCATTGTACATAGGAAAATAATAAAGATGATACAAAATACTAATCTTCTAATATTAACACTATCATAAAACAATCATAATTCACTGAATTAATATTACTATCAATAAATATTACTACATTGCATAACCAAATAACAGTTTGCCATTTAATATCTAAAAGACAATGAATCAATAACCAATGCATCATTAATGCTGTAAAGCGATAGCTGCATCATTAAATGCATCACTGACAGTATACCATCTTAGGATAATGATACACTGAAGATAAATAAATATAATGATGTCGATATTTATTCAATGAATTATTGCCACAAACAAAAGATAGACAGAAAATGGATTGAATTGATTGGAAAGATACTGAGAAAACAGTGGATTGTTAGTGAGACTAATGGTGAGTGGTGAGTGTAATGGTGAGTGGTGAGTGTAATGGTGAGTAGTGAGTGTAATGGTGAGTAGTGAGTGTAATGGTGAGTAGTGAGTGTAATGGTGAGTGTAATGGTGAGTGTAATGGTGAGTGTAATGGTGAGTGTAATGGTGAGTGGTGAGTGTAATGGTGAGTGGTGAGTGTAATGGTGAGTAGTGAGTGTAATGGTGAGTAGTGAGTGTAATGGTGAGTAGTGAGTGCAATGGTGAGTGTAATGGTGAGTGTAATGGTGAGTGTAATGCTGAGTGTAATGGTGAGTGTAATGGTGAGTGTAATGGTGAGTGTAATGGTGAGTGTAATGGTGAGTGGTGAGTGTAATGGTGAGTGGTGAGTGTAATGGTGAGTAGTGAGTGTAATGGTGAGTAGTGAGTGTAATGGTGAGTAGTGAGTGCAATGGTGAGTGTAATGGTGAGTGTAATGGTGAGTGTAATGGTGAGTGTAATGGTGAGTGTAATGGTGAGTGTAATGGTGAGTGTAATGGTGAGTGGTGAGTGTAATGGTGAGTGGTGAGTGTAATGGTGAGTAGTGAGTGTAATGGTGAGTGTAATGGTGAGTGTAATGGTGAGTGGTGAGTGTAATGGTGAGTAGTGAGTGTAATGGTGAGTCGTGAGTGTAATGGTGAATGTAATTGTGAGTGTAATGGTGAGTGGTGAGTGTAATGGTGAGTGGTGAGACTAATGGTGAGTAGTGAGTGTAATGGTGAGTAGTGAGACTAATGGTGAGTAGTGAGTGACACTAATTAATGGTTAGTAGTGAGTGTGACTAATTTATTCAAATTCATAATTCCATACAATCTATTCAAGGACTTCATCAATTGTTTTATAGGTAGGTATCTATACAATAGCAGTCATGCAGTGTTTCTATATTTTATAGAGGAGAAGACATTTTACCGACTGGTAAACTTAAAGTTACTCTTAGCAGAATAGACTGGATTTACCTGCAGTATTGTGAGGGAAAGAACAGTCACACAGTGACTAGTTAACAGTCATACAGTGACTGGTAACAGTCATACAGTGACTGTATGTTAACAGTCACACAATGACTATGTTACCAGTCACACAGTGACTGTATGTTAACAGTCACACAGTGACTATATATTAACAGTCATACAGTGACTGTAAATTAACAGTCTGAGAACTGTTAATTTATTCCCAGTGTATATTATAATAATATCCTCTTATTAATATTTCCATACATAGCTACTCTAAAGGGAAAGATAAAATACCACCAGCCAAATTTGCTCAGTGTAGCCGATATCTCTATTTGATTCAAACTTTACTTTTTCAATCATCAAAGTAGCTTCTAATTACAAAGTAAGGGAACCAGAGATTAACCTGAGACTGGATCTTCTAGATGAAAAACTTCTTGCAAGAAGAACTATCAAAGTCTGGACTGAAGAAGGCATTTGAAACATGCAATATTTGCAGCGAGGAGTCGGTTGAAAAAGACAAAAATTCTCCCAATTTATATGTAAATATTCGCCAAAAAGTATTTCTATTTGAATGTAATGAATATCAAATATGGTTTCAATTAAGATTTGAAAGGTTGAAAGAAGTTCATTCTTACATAATCCATTAAATGAAATTATATATTCGATTCGTATTAGAATTTATATTCATGTTATTAGACGGTCAAATATTGGCAGTATGTATATTAATAATTGAAGACACTCGACTCAATTTATTGTTAGATAGTTAGTTTATGTAGGTAAATATAACATTAAACAATAGAAACTCAAACTACTTGCTATCAAATATAAGTTTTTCGTAATAAGAAGGTAATATATTTAATACAGAAAATGTCGAAATGAACTGCAAAAGCAACAATTCTTTTCCTATATTTTTGAAATGATTTACTATCTATAGGAAACATTGGAAGAAATAACTTTTTCTGCTCACATGACCGACCACAATTCTGCATTTTATTTCATCGCTAAAGTTCGAGAAAAGTTGAAGATAGAAACTCTTCACATGGTTTCGACACAGCTTCTGCTGCTGTCAAATCTTGTTTTCTTTAACGAATTTTCCAAGTTTGTAGTAGCAGAACTGGATCAAAGTCTTTGCGTTGATGAAGAAGAAAATTACCAGACTGGATTCAGTTGAGGAAAGCTTTTCATTTGCAGGAGTGAGAGTGTAAGCTGAACCTTAGTGAGAGGAAGGGGCTACGGACCAGTTAGTGAGAGGAAGGGGCTACGGACCAGTTAGAGAGAGAAAGGGGCTACGGACCAGTTAGTGAGAGGAAGGGGCTACGGACCAGTTAGTGAGAGGAAGGGGCTACGGACCAGTTAGTGAGAGGAAGGGGCTACGGACCAGTTAGTGAGAGGAAGGGGCTACGGACCAGTTAGTGAGAGGAAAGGGCTACGGACCAGTTAGAGAGAGAAAGGAGCTACGGACCAGTTAGAGAGAGAAAGGGGCTACGGACCAGTTATAGAGATGAAGGGGCTACGAACCAGTTATAGAGAGGAAGGGGCTATGAACCAGTTAGTGAGAGGAAGGGGCTACGGACCAGTTATAGAGAGGAAGGGGCTACGGACCTGTTAGAGAGAGGAAGGGGCTACGGACCAGTTATAGAGAGGAAGGGGCTACGAACCAGTTAGTGAGAGAAAGCGGCTACGGACCAGTTAGTGAGAGGAAGGGGCTACGGACCAGTTAGTGAGAGGAAGGGGCTACGGACCAGTTATAGAGAGGAAGGGGCTACGGACCAGTTAGTGAGAGGAGAAGGGGCTACGGACCAGTTATAGAGAGGAAGGGGCTACGAACCAGTTAGTGAGATGAAGGGGCTACGGACCAGTTAGTGAGAGGAAGGGGCTACGGACCAGTTAGTGAGAGAAAGGGGCTACGGACCAGTTAGTGAGAGGAAGGGGCCACGGACCAGTAAGTGAGAGGAAGGGGCTACGGACCAGTTATAGAGAGGAAGTGGCTACGAACCAGTTAGTGAGAGAAAGGGGCTACGAACCAGTTAGTGAGAGAAAGGGGCTACGGACCAGTTAGTGAGAGGAAGGGGCTACGGACCAGTTAGTGAGAGAAAGGGGCTACGGACCAGTTAGTGAGAGAAAGGGGCTACGGACCAGTTAGTGAGAGGAAAGGGCTACGGACCAGTTAGTGAGAGAAAGGGGCTACGGACCAGTTAGTGAGAGAAAGGGGCTACGGACCAGTTAGTGAGAGGAAGGGGCTACGGACCAGTAAGTGAGAGGAAGGGGCTACGGACCAGTTATAGAGAGGAAGGGGCTACGGACCAGTTAGTGAGAGGAAGGGGCTACGGACCAGTTAGTGAGAGAAAGGGGCTACGGACCAGTTAGTGAGAGGAAGGGGCTACGGACCAGTAAGTGAGAGGAAGGGGCTACGGACCAGTTATAGAGAGGAAGGGGCTACGAACCAGTTAGTGAGAGAAAGGGGCTACGGACCAGTTAGTGAGAGGAAGGGGCTACGGACCAGTTAGTGAGAGGAAGGGGCTACGGACCAGTTAGTGAGAGAAAGGGGCTACGGACCAGTTAGTGAGAGGAAGGGGCTACGGACCAGTTAGTGAGAGGAAGGGGCTACGGACCAGTTAGTGAGAGAAAGGGGCTACGGACCAGTTAGTGAGAGAAAGGGGCTACGGACCAGTCAGTGAGAGGAAGGGGCTACGGACCAGTAAGTGAGAGGAAGGGGCTACGGACCAGTTATAGAGAGGAAGGGGCTACGAACCAGTTAGTGAGAGAAAGGGGCTACGGACCAGTTAGTGAGAGGAAGGGGCTACGGACCAGTTAGTGAGAGGAAGGGGCTACGGACCAGTTAGTGAGAGAAAGGGGCTACGGACCAGTTAGTGAGAGGAAGGGGCTACGGACCAGTTAGTGAGAGGAAGGGGCTACGGACCAGTTAGTGAGAGGAAGGGGCTACGGACCAGTTAGTGAGAGGAAGGGGCTACGGACCAGTTAGTGAGTTCTCCTTACCAAGGTATGGATGAGATATCAATATAAGGGTAAACCATGGTGAATAGTGAAGAATTATTGGTGAACGAAGATAAATGGAGAGAATCAGGATGAGTATGATTAACAGAAATAAATAGGAATAAGTAATTAGGTTGGATTGTGATAAATATATTTAATTGTGATAATTATAACAGGCAATAATCAATTAAAACGAAGGCATAAACTTAATTTTGTTATTTAATGTATTAATCTTTTATTTCAACCATGCCTCTATAATTTGAAACGAGAATCACAGTCTATAAATTAACGCATTGAAATGCTGGTAAAGAATAAATCAATTGAAACATAGTTCCCATTGTTATCAGACTGAAAAGGCGTAAATAGTCCATAGAGTTACTGCATGTTAACGTTATATATTCCAGTGAGTGCCATAGCTAGGGTAAATGCTATGCCGCTAACAAATTAAGGACATTAGCCTTTAAATTTGCTCAGTTAGCCTGATTAACTCAGGTGCTTTGTACCAAACCTCTACAACTAAAAGCATTACCAAGAAACGGTGCCACGATGTTTAGTGTAATATTATATAGAAGTAAATTATTATGAATTCTCATTAATGGTAATATGTGTTTTTAAAGAAAAACGAGAAATTGTATTCGACTGTATTTTTAAAATATAGAAACAATCAATAATTAATAAACAGAAACAATATTATTGTAAAAATTTCAAAATATACAATCTAGCTATCTTTTTCTTTTTGGCTACATATAATTATTTGTATATTGACTTCACCTTATAAGGCGTGTACTTCCTATAATATTGTCACTTTATACTGGCCACTGTACCTTGATAATTATACAGAAATGATCTTCATATTAAAAAAAGAATCGATTATAAGCTAAAAAGGACACTCGTAAAGCGCATACCTTTGCCACTGCTTCAATCGATTTTAAAATTTCCGTGACCTTGACCTTTGATCCGATCGCTCCCAAAATCTAATCAAATGGTTCTTGGATAACAATTAATTTATGATAACAACAGCAAAAATAAAAAAGGACGAACAAATGTCAAGATTACACATAAATAAATGGCAATAAAAACATAAGGTAATGACAGTTTTTAATGTCATGACTCAGATCAATTGGTTTAACTGACCTTCTTTATCGATTAGTTGATATTATTCAAATACCAAGACAATTACCATATACGAGAACACGTGTGAAAATGAAAAAAGCTCAGATGTGCTATGAATTAGTTCATCACCTGATCATCTCGTGTTCATGTCTTGCATTAATTATTGCGAGTTAAATTAAGATCACTTTTAACAAACTTTCTGACAAAAATTATATATGTATTCATGTAGTTCCATTGAAGTTGAAATCATTTGAAGTAGGCAGGTACCTAACACATTTATTCGAATTAAAATATATCAATGAATCTTTCAAATATATTCACAGTGTGTAATTAAATAGTTCTAATTAGATAGATATCTGTTTCAATTTAAATAAGATAATCTATCCATTTTCTATCCAAACCATTACTTCCCAATTAGAATAATTGCATCGATTTCGTATTCGAATTTTCAGCTAATTTCAGTTGCAGTGATCCGAATCCCTCAAATCTGAAGGGCACCAATTAAATATTTCCACGTAAGAGCATAGTTTCTTTTTGATCTTCCGAATCAAAGACTCTGATTTAAAGGATCGGCGATAAAAAGCTTCGTTTTCAGAATGATGGCATCTCTTCAAACAGACGAATTGAAATGGACTCATTCACACTCATTTCACGCGGAGTGGACATACACGTCAAATAGAGGACACGGCTAAAGATTTCGTCAGCGCTAATCCAACTGTGAATATCGAACTAATTATATTACTTGTTTGCTTTCTATTTTTTGATGTAATATTAATACCAATTAATTGACAATAAATTTCGTAAGGTAATGCTCATAACAATCACTCTTATCTAACTTACGCCGCATTTTCGCCGTCCAGTCTACGCCTGAAGACTATACTAGCGTTTCTACCGCCTTCCAATCATCTAACCGTGATGAACTGATGAGGCATAAACTGAGTGGTGAAAACGCGGCGATTTATCAGCTAGTATGGAATAGGCTTAGTACATTTTTTCTACAATGAATCATTACATTATAAGTTATATCCGCTATAACCTATTCATGTCATTTGAACTTTTCCTCGCGTGTTACTTCCCAAACTGAAAATAATTGACAGATGAATCTTCTTTTAAAGAACACATAAATATCAAATTATGAGGCAAATGTCAGTAAGGCTGATTCTTCGTAACTTCATAATTAGTATATCATTTTCACAACACTGACTGACATTTTGTTTGAAATACACATCAGTATAAAAATATTTAGAATTTCTTCATTGCATTATAAAATACTCGTCCTTCCTCATTGGCTCATATAATAATTTGAAAATAACGAATACGTTGATTAAATTCTCTGATTTTATAAAGAATCCAAATATAAAACAAAATTCCGTTACTGTAAAAAATAAATTTCCCTGAAACCAAAGTTAATTTAAATTTACTTTGGTAATGATTTTAGATTCATAGAGTAATGATTTTAGATTCATAGAGTAATGATTTTAGATTCATAGAGTAATGATTTTAGATTCATAGAGTAATGATTTTAGATTCATAGAGTAATGATTTTAGATTCATAGAGTAATGATTTATCTAATCCAGATGATGGACCTGTAGAAATATGGAAATAGAGCAGACACAAGAACAGAGAAGAAGAATAGCTAATCTAGGGTTATAGGGAGGGAGCATGTTTTCAAATTCCTGTAATGGTGACTATCAAAGATTTTACGAGCTATTTATGCCCTGCTACAACGACTTCTTGTATCCAAAGTAGTTTGCAACCTAATGACTTTCAAACACTAACCATACTACAAAAATTATAAAACTTGTTTATTGTTTATGAAAAAGCGTTTCGTTATTCATTGATCAAAAAAATTTCGTCAGTAAAAGTTATGAAATTTGAGTCGCCCATTAATTTTTACGAAATTAATCCATTAATTTAAATGTACTTCAAAATAACTGATTGTTTAATTATGATTACTTCAACTCTTTAATTTATAATTACATTTTATCTTTTTTAAATTAATTTAATAGATTAGCTCTGTATAGTTTATTTTAGAGAGGTCAAAATAGAAGAGTATTACACTTAAGGTTTGGTATAGTAAATAGACCAATAAATAAAGAATTATCGTAAAACAACTTTAATGTCGTTACTAAATTTAACAGTAATTTAGAATTTTTATAGCAAATGAAATGGTATGCTAGTTCAGAGATATTTAAAGTAAACATGAAAATAAAAATTATTTATCAAAACAACTTACGAAACTCATTTGCACTATAAAAAGAACCTTTAAATTTAATATTATTGACATAATTTATTAATACTCTCCATCAAAATCGTAATAAAGTATATAAGAATTGAATATATTTAAATATTCTGAAACCCATTGATAAGAAATATCGCATGGTATGTAAACTGCAGAGAGAACAATTGGTATCGTTTTCACATTTATAAATATAGCCGTACCCACCTTTTAGAGTTTGAATATTGGCAATTTTTGTGTCGATTTCTCTTTACTTGAACAATAGTGAATAAAAATATATTATTTTGATCGAACCATTGGAGTTGGTATTAAATGGCTGCTGTAAAAGCTATAAACTTTTGTAACGAATTGCTGGCAATGAACGAAACAATCGCTTCAATTCATCGGAAAAGCGAAGGAAATTGCCTCTGCAACATATCACTAAATCGCTTTCATGAAGAAAAACACACTATTAATATTTGACTTACTGACAAATAGCTGTGTTGAACTTTCCAAAACGACCACGTACCTGAAAAGAGATAGAACTATTATAGTTATTTAAGAGTATACATAAATTCGTATACATAGCTATACTCAAATAAATCGAATCAGAGAATTCGAATTTTGTAACAATAACCAAGAAAGACGAAAGAAGACACTAGTGAATATTTGAATCCAATACACAATCCGAGTGTGATAGTGCCAGCCAATTCCCAGTGGTGGGTAATTCCAGAACATACAAACTCTTCCTAATATGAATGTCAGTCTGAATCCAAGGAACGAAAAATATCGAGTCAAAGACTCGCAAATTTAATTCCGAGATCCAAGATTCAAACACGGGAGATAAATGACGAAAAAGAGACAAAATTTAATTTGGCTTTGGATGGTAGAAAGAAATTGTATTTGTCTCCCTTTGCAACCTGTCGTAACTAGGAGGCAAACATTGACAAATAAACAGATATTGCCAGCTATCACACGTATCTTATATCATTCTTTAATATCTAATATGATTTAGTAAATGCAAAGGTAACTATTTGGTGTTTATTGATAGGAGGAGTTTTTCACTACCAGTAAATATTTACTTTATAAGCTTAAACAAATACAGACTAAATACATAAACTACGTCTTTATACATATTGATGGATGAGCTAGATAAGCTAAATATAAATAATTAGTTAAATTAATTTAACTGCAAATAGAATAGTAAAGTACTAGAAAACATTTTTATCTTTCTATTTATAATTAAAATAAATATATTCCATCTAAAAGGAGATAATGGTATTATATAACCTATAAATCCATGACCTTTATCTATTGATTACACCTCAGCAAACACCTATACCCATTGACAGTTCATAGCGAGTATTGCAATACGATACACCTTATTGATAATAGAAGCCTTAGGACATCTGAAGATATATATGGCTAGTTCTGCAGCACAATACAACAATGAAACAGCTCAATTAACTCTGTTCCAACCATATTCAGTTTGTACTGATTCAATTATAATTACTATCATCAATTGATATTCAAACAACAAGGAATTAGTAATCATATATATCAATATAAACCTGAATTTTGTAGGTTTCGTATATAATTATTATTACACTTTTGATTCTAATTAACAGGATGTTAGGTGAAAATAATAAATTTATTATTATTCGTAAACAAAGTGATATTTTATTCAAAAACAAAGCCCCAATTTATAGAGAAAATAGGGTAAAACACCTCGATTAAATTACGAATTATCGGTCAGTTTCAAATCTTCGGTCATATAAGAAAAACGATATTACAATTGTTATTTAAATAAAAATTAAATAACAATTGTAATATAGTTTTTCTTAAATGACCGAAGATATGAAACTGACTGATAATTCGTAATTTACCCTATCGGACCTTTGTTGGGCCTTGATCAGATAGATTCTTCTATCGATAAGACTTTAAATTAATGCATACATTTGAAGAATTTTGTGGCAAAGGCCTGATTTTGATTGTGCCTCTGTTTCAATGTTTGTCTTCCGCATTTTAGAATCTGTTAGAATACACAGAGAGAATTGAGGTCTACTCTTGTGATTGTCAGTCCCAAAATAGACCACGAACACATAACACAGAAACATGCGGAGTGATTATCAGAGTGAAGGAGGCTCAAAGTAGAGGAAGATATAGAATGATGTGTAGACCCTTTATTTATTTTACATACGGAGTTAATTGTTTAAAAGGTAGGAAGGTAATTAATTACATATATATTAAAATATTGATTAAATATCAGTAATTACAGAAGTCTCATTAAATGCACTATAGTCACTTTACAGGACGAGGTACAGAGACCTAAGTTACTCAAAAATAATAACTCTGAATTAAAATAATTTACTGATTTGTGAATGTATAGTTTATAGAGGACCAAAAGAAAATATACAGCAATCTACAACCATAAATATATATCAAAACATGCTTTGGAACAAAATAGTATAAATAAAATATATTGGTAGAGTTTGTTTTCCAAACTATAGTAAAATTTAAAGTATAGCCAATCTGTATCGAGAATCAATCAAGGCTATTGTTCTGCTTTAGCAATTAGCTTTCAATTAGTGAATTGTTTTATGTTGTTATTGTTATGAACGAGTCAGAATGTACGCATGTATTTGAACAGACAAAATTGTTTTCGTGATTGCCGGAAGAGGAAGAACTATTAGCTGTTTGCAAACAGTATATAGAATCAGAGTAGTAGGCCCGCTTCACACTTGCGTTTCTAACGCCGCGTTAAAAAAATGTTCATTGCAAAAAGATTAGCTAAAATTGATTTTAATGGAACCATTCACACTTGCATAAAAAAACACTGGTGAGAAAAACGCAGGTGTGAAGTGTTTTGTTAAAATCAATTGTAGATAAAGTTTTGCAATGAACGCGGCGTTGAGAAACGCAAGTGTGAAACGGGCCGTAGGGACACTGCAATAGGTAAATTTAACCAAAAAAAACATGTACACAAATTACGTCATAGTTCAAAGGAAGTGAATTTATTAACATTTTTATATAGGAATATCTATTTGGTTTGTATTTAAGTTTTTGAGAAATAATTTACTGGTAAATGATCTTCGTATAAAACATATAAGGCTTAAAAAACATAGTATAGAATTTTATATTAATCTATCGAGCTACAATGCAACGTAAAGTTGATAATATAACATAGTCCCTACTGATCCATTTGCTATGTTTATTCATCATTAAATTTAAAGTAATAGCTAAACTAAAGATGCAAATTAACTTCTAAATAGACATCACTATTTTATGTTACTTTTTATACTCAATTCAAGTCCAAATTAACGTGAACTGGACTCAAAAATGGACTTACTGCTTACGAGATTTCTTTCTTTACGCAGGTCTTATCTAACTTTTACGGCACTCTTAATAGTACCCTTTAGTTTATATTTTCCTCTTATATTTGGTAACAAAAATAAATTAATTCGAGTTCGTATTTAATCAAAAGCAAATGAGGAAGTAAGGGAAATTCATTCTAGCAATAAAGTTTCAACTGCTGTCTTCACGCAGTATAACACTTTAATTACAGGCGAAATGACTTGCATGCAAACACACCAGAAAATTTGCATTGATGCTAAATACTTTGGTTGGAGTTCCTATTTTTCACCATCAACTCAGTATTTAAAATGATCTTTACCAGTTAATATTAAATTAGTTAATATATTTCTATGATACCCTTTTAGTATATAAATATACACGTGATCAAACATATATAAATTACACAAGATGTGGCTTACATCATTACCTACTATAGCTGAATTGTTTATAAGCAATCAGAACATGTTTCACAAAATCAAATGTCACTGATAGTTATTTACTATAAACGAAACATATTATGTGTAATATGGCATCATCTGTTATGTATATTCAATTTACAAAGATAGATATATGAATGTAATATCGTTTGCAAATGTTACACACTAGCTATATATATCTATTGATATTTATTATCAATATAAGCACATATGCAATCTTGGTTCTCTTGGAAATCAGCTGCTGCATTCTTGCGTGCCAACAAATCTACAGATCGTAAAATATTATTGCTTATCGTGATGACTATTACATAGAGGGAACATTTACAACAGACACGCTTAGTAGAAAGAGGTTTGGCTGACGTTACTTCTATATATGGATATTAAGACTACGAGAGAAAATTGTTAAGTTTTATTAAAAACATATATTCATTTCAACTGGATTATTATACAATTTTTCATCTATGTATTATCCTTTTAGATACTAAGAAAATCAATCAAATGACATAGGAACATAGTAAGATACCAAAAAAAAAGTAAAGATAAATGAAACTACAGAAATATAAGACTTTTAATTTATTTCAACCTTATTATCATTAGTTACTCTAAGAATGAAAATTGTTCCCAAGTGGAAAGGAGTATATGATCCATCCATTGGCTTCTTGGTCGATAAGAACGTTAAACACGTCCCTTTATCATAAGTAATAACAGGACTGAAGGACTATGGAAGTCAAGTTCGTTACATGCAGTGATAATAACATAGATTCATATTTAATTATCTTGTTAAAGCCTACAAAGAAAGTGAGACAGGGGCTGTGGCGTTTACTGAACTAGAACACGATAGGCAAATGCGACCACTGAGATTAGGGCTCTGCTGAGAAAGGATTGCACTCTTAAGGGGAAAGGGAGTAGTGAAGGGGAAAAGGAGTAGTGAAGGGGAAAAGGAGTAGTGAAGGGGAAAAGGAGTAGTGAAGGGGAAAAGGAGTAGTGAAGGGGAAAGGAGTAGTGAAGGGGAAAAGGAGTAATGAAGGGGAACAGGAGTAGTGAAGGGGAAAAGGAGTAGTGAAGGGGAAAAGGAGTAGTGAAGGGGAAAGGAGTAGTGAAGGGGAAAAGGAGTAATGAAGGGGAAAAGGAGTAGTGAAGGGGAAAAGGAGTAATGAAGGGGAAAAGGAGTAGTGAAGGGGAAAAGGAGTAGTGAAGAGGAAAAGGAGTAGTGAAGGGGAAAAGGAGTAGTGAAGGGGAAAAGGAGTAGTGAAGGGGAAAAGGAGTAATGAAGGGGAAAAGGAGTAGTGAAGGGGAAAAGGAGTAGTGAAGGGGAAAGGAGTAGTGAAGGGGAAAAGGAGTAATGAAGGGGAAAGGAGTAGTGAAGGGGAAAAGGAGTAATGAAGGGGAAAAGGAGTAGTGAAGGGGAAAGGAGTAGTGAAGGGGAAAGGGAGTAGTGAAGGGGAAAGGTCAGAGGATGTTAATAGAGGTCATAGTTAGAGGATGTTAATAGAGGTCATAGTTAGAGGATGTTAATAGAGGTCATAGTTAGAGGATGTTAATAGAGGTCATAGTTAGAGGATGTTAATAGAGGTCATAGTTAGAGGATGTTAATAGAGGTCATAGTTAGAGGTAGTTAATAGAGGTCATAGTTAGAGGATGTTAATAGAGGTCATAGTTAGAGGATGTTAATAGAGGTCATAGTTAGAGGATGTTAATAGAGGTCATAGTTAGAGGATGTTAACAGAGGTCATAGTTAGAGGATGTTAATAGAGGTCATAGTTAGAGGATGTTAATAGAGGTCATAGTTAGAGGATGTTAATAGAGGTCATAGTTAGAGGATGTTAATAGTGGTCATAGTTAGAGGATGTTAATAGAGGTCATAGTTAGAGGATGTTAATAGAGGTCATAGTTAGAGGATGTTAATAGAGGTCATAGTTAGAGGATGTTAATAGAGGTCATAGTTAGAGGATGTTAATAGAGGTCATAGTTAGAGGATGTTAATAGAGGTCATAGTTAGAGGATGTTAATAGAGGTCATAGTTAGAGGATGTTAATAGAGGTCATAGTTAGAGGATGTTAATAGAGGTCATAGTTAGAGGATGTTAATAGAGGTCATAGTTAGAGGATGTTAATAGAGGTCATAGTTAGAGGATGTTAATAGAGGTCATAGTTAGAGGTAGTTAATAGAGGTCATAGTTAGAGGTCCATCACTCACTCATGGTGACGAGTCGTAGGTTCATATCAGAGGAGAGAGTCACGCGAGTCTTAAGAGTCACGATATAATAGAGTTAAAAGGAGTGGACCTATTGCATAAATTGTTACATCAAGATTTGACTTAATGTCTTCAAAGGAGATTCTTACTTGAAAAAAGCAGTTACTTTATTTTATGGAGAAATATTTGAAATCCTGGTGAGAATATGATATATATGTGAAATTAATGAATAAAATTCATTTCAAACGATAAAAAAACATTAAATTATTTCAATATGAGTACAAGCCACTCTAATCAATGGCAAGCGTACATATATATCAAGTTATGAATTATCAGTCGAATTCACATGTTATGTAAGAAAAAAACGATAGAATCTTAATTATATAATTTCTATCGATATGATTTTTTTCTTAAATTAAATTATAAATGAAATAATAATGAATATATGACCGGAGAAGAGAACCCTCCCTCCCCCCCTTCCCAGATATTTCGTCATGTACTCCACTGCCATTCGTTAGGGGGAGAACATAGCAATATTTCGACAGTTCCCAATAGGTACTGGGATGAAACACAGATACTGTGCAAATGGTTATTTTATCGCATCCCCATCTATCGTAATCGTTTGAATAAAGATGTCGTGCACCGATAAATCGGCTCTCCTGCAGTTATCAACCGTATTTCACATCCTAAAGTGTCTCTTCAATAACAAAGAGAATATTAATGTTTTAATAAAGAAAATTGATAAAGAAATGTCAATTTATGGAAAAAATATGAAATGCAAGATAAAATGATAGAAATATTTGATTATATTCGATTGTGTTCGTTAGTTTTGAATTTTATTGTTAAATTACATTTTTTAATTATTTTTTATTTTTGTAAATTTAATCTTTGAAAATCTTCAAACTTTTAATTACCAAATAAATGAAGGACAATATTTAGAGTTTTTAAGTTTTTCTCGAAATTTACGTAGCCGCAAACTGGACTCATATGCGTTCATTCTTATGTTAATCCTTCGTCAGGCCATTTAGGAGCTTAGGACGTGACATGAACGCGAATTGAGGCACCAGAATGTAGCGTGCGTATGTTTGTGCATAACTTCAGATGTTAAAATTCATGGAAAATTAATTAGCTTATTACTTGAGACGGATTAAATGATCTGGAATGTGAATGGAGTTAACATGTTAAATTAGGAGAGATGGGCTTTGTTTAATTTATTTCGAGAGTGAATGAAATTAACATGTTAAATAGGAGTAATTTGCTTGGTTAAATTATAAGGAGAATGAACCATGTTAAATTGGAGGGAAAAATTATTGGATATTTAAAATTAAAAAAATTTATCTTCCTTTAAAATTATTAACTACAAATGATGTAATTTTTCTGAAATCAACTTCTTTGCAGAATTTTTTCAATAATATTAACAAACTTCAGCAATTTTAGATATTGGCGAATAATGAGATTGGCTATTTCAACTTCTAGAAACTGCCATCTCATGCTTCACTTCTTAACATTTTATTGGAACATGTCTAAGCACCAATAGGGTAAGCTACGAATTATCGGTCAGTACTACATCTTCGGTAATGATAAAAAAACAATATGAAAATTATTATTATTACACTGTGCTATCTAATAATCCTGCAAACCTGGGTTTGGATTGTTTTTTCTTATATGACCGAAGATATAGTACTGGCCGATAATTCGTAACTTACCCTAGTGTTTATATAATAATAAATGAACAAATATATACCATCAAATAGTAAATCAAATATCAGTTTCTTTTACCGTAGACTAAATTAAAATTTCCTTTCTGTTCATATTGCAGTATGTTTCCTCCCTGTTAGTTTTACAATTGAAATAATTCATTTATAAATTGAATATCTAAGTGAAATTTAATAAGTTAATTTATCATGATTATAGAATGTTACCAAGGCAAGAAGGATTAATTTATTAATTATTACGAATCCAGTAAAATTATCCCATTCCTTTATTTAATATTGGATGCATATCCAAGATCTATAAATATTTGGAAATATGACGACCATTTTGACTGTTTTTTATTGAAATTTATAAGAATTTTTTTTCATAACAATGTTAGTTTCATCAAGTTTTTACCTCAACATGAGCATAGTACCCGAACTTTTAAATATATTGCACCCCTTGTTAGACGGGAAATTTCAAAAAGATCTGCTATTTTCCAAGCTATTTCATTTTTAATGAACCCCCCACTTCTTTCAACCCTACCAATAGATAATTATCATTTTAAAAACTGTATACATACTTCATGGTAGGAAAAGATATCGACTATTTTATGTAGTAATTACAGTGAACTTTTAATAAGTTTTTAACTAATTTTAACTATTCCACCAAGCCCTTTTTATTCTTTTATACGTATTGTTGTTCCTTTTGTACTTCTGATGATAAAACAAGAATAAAAGATAACCCCAAGCCATGACACTGTGCAAGCACTTAACTACAGGATGCAATCGTGCGTTTGGCAGCTACCCAAATATCCAATAAGGAAATAAGATAATGCTAGGAATTGAAAGAGATAATCAACATGAACAGAAAGATATTTATGATATTTTATTTATAAATATTGAACAAGGAGAGCGATAAAATTATCCACCATGATTTGGATGTGAAAACGCAGCGTTTTATATGCTAGAAGAAAGTGGGTTTAAGTTGTCATACCATTGCAACATCTGCATTTAAGAAAGTGAGAGAGAAAGCATAATATTTTCTAGCAATAGAGGCTTTTCAGTACAGATAAATTATTTGCAGACTCAAATGTTTAACCTAGAAGCAGAGCTGAGAAAATTATACTGCTAAGAGAAAGCATTTGAACGCAGCTGCTTTTGAAGACGTAACAAAATTAAATTCCTTACAATGAGGATTACTCTGCTACTGAAACCAATGTTGTATATAATTGACAAAAACAACATCCAGAAAACAACACTGCAAGAAACAACATTGAATAAAACAACATTGAATGAAAAAAATAGTAAATCTAAACAGTTGCAGTATGTTAACAGAATGAATTATTGTTATGAATGCCTAATATACTATAATAGAAACATAACAATGCATTTCTCTTCACAGTAACCTAATTATTATATCGCATATCACAGTACATCACAACTCTACCTCAATCCACCTTGAATGGTATAAATAGTTCCAATATTTGCCCCCTTCTCCAACCAATTTATATTCAAATTAGTCCTCACTTCAAATTTTTGCCAGATATTTTTATCCTAAGTTCCGATAGGCCGTGCGACATAGACCTAATTTGTGAAGAGATTATACCCATCACTGTGCGCAATTGCTGGGGGATAATATCCAGCACTGTGCGCAATTGCTGGGGGATAATATCCAGCACTGTGCGCAATTGCTGGGGGATAATATCCAGCACTGTGCGCAATTGCTGGGGATAATATCCATCACTGTGCGCAATTGCTGGGGGATAATATCCATCACTGTGCGCAATCGCTGGGGGATAATATCCATCACTGTGCGCAATTGCTGGGGGATAAGATCCAGCACTGTGCGCAATTGCTGGGGGATATTATCCATCACTGTGCGCAATTGCTGGGGGATAAGATCCATCACTGTGCGCAATTGCTGGGGGATAAGATCCAGCACTGTGCGCAATTGCTGGGGGATATTATCCATCACTGTGCGTAATTGCTGGGGGATAAGATCCATCACTGTGCGCAATTGCTGGGGGATAAGATCCATCACTGTGCGCAATTGCTGGGGGATAATACCCATCACTGTGCACAATTGCTGGGGGATAAGATCCATCACTGTGCGCAATTGCTGGGGGATAATACCCATCACTGTGTGCAATTGCTGGGGGATAAGATCCATCACTGTGCGCAATTGCTGGGGGATAAGATCCAGCACTGTGCGCAATTGCTGGGGGATAATATCCATCACTGTGCACAATTGCTGGGGGATAATATCCATCACTGTGCGCAATTGCTGGGGGATAATATCCATCACTGTGCGCAATAGCTGGGGGATAAGATCCAGCACTGTGCGCAATTGCTGGGGGATAATATCCATCACTGTGCGAAATTGCTGGGGGATAAGATCCATCACTGTGCGCAATTGCTGGGGGATAAGATCCATCACTGTGCGCAATTGCTGGGGGATAATACCCATCACTGTGCGCAATTGCTGGGGAATAAGATCCATCACTGTGCGCAATTGCTGGGGGATAAGATCCAGCACTGTGCGCAATTGCTGGGGGATAATATCCATCACTGTGCACAATTGCTGGGGGATAATATCCATCACTGTGCGCAATTGCTGGGGGATAATATCCATCACTGTGCGCAATAGCTGGGGGATAAGATCCAGCACTGTGCGCAATTGCTGGGGGATAATATCCATCACTGTGCGAAATTGCTGGGGGATAAGATCCATCACTGTGCGCAATTGCTGGGGGATAAGATCCATCACTGTGCGCAATTGCTGGGGGATAATACCCATCACTGTGCGCAATTGCTGGGGGATAATACCCATCACTGTGCGCAATTGCTGGGGGATAATACCCATCACTGTGCGCAATTGCTGGGGGATAAGATCCATCACTGTGCGCAATTGCTGGGGGATAAGATCCATCACTGTGCGCAAATAGATAACATTCTGTAGAATGGCTTTTATTTTCCCATGCATTTTAATTAAGAGAGAAACTGTTTGGATCAACGAATGATTTATTTGACAGGGATTTATCATTAACCTTAAACTGTTAACCCTATCACAAAGTCAAAAATGAAATCTTCAAATTATATTATGTCAATTTTAATGATCAAAATATGCAAAAATAAACGGAAATCAGGTTTCACGAGGGTAACTGAAAATAGAAAATAGTAAATGAAAATTTATTCCAAATGTGAAAATATATACAACAAAATATGCATTATACAATTTATTTATAATCTAATTCGTTCTCGAGTATTGTAATGCACTATCGACATGGAAATAATTGAAGTGATGATTGAAATAATTATAGTTCCATCGAAAAAGAATAAGCGTGATACAAATTAATTTCAGATATATTGGGTACAACAACATATTTGACACTTTTGATCAATAATATTTGACACTTGTGTTCAGTAATATTTGACACTCAATAATATTTGACAGTTTTATGTGCATTTGACAGTTTCATTAACAACACTAAAAATGAGTGATTTTTTTCAATTAATTTTCTGAGCTCTACAAGTTACTTTGAAGTTTAGTCACTAAATCATGTGATTAGCTCTAACAAATTAACTAAGGCATGCATGTATTAAAAATGTCAATAATACTATAAAATCAATTATAGATACTAAAACCATTATTAAGAATCGCCAATATTTTTAACTAATTATCCTATATGTTTTATCCAATTGGTATAATAAATTAAATAAAACATAAAAAAAATGAAAATAAATTTGATCGCATAATTCTCAAGAAAACAAATTATTCTAGTCGAATAAAATTAAAAACTTTTACCGAGTCATAGAAAAATAGGTTCAAACTTATAACAGTTATTAATTAATGAATTTCAAAAAATAGTGAAACATAATATCAAATTTCCGGCTTTTCTCAGAAATAGTAATTAGTGTAATTAAAAATAAGTAGAAGTCCATGGTTCATAACTTCTGAATCAGTTCTGTTAATTAGGTCTCTGTTATTAGTACCAATCAATAATTTACCAGAGGCATTTCAAATGATGATTAACAGCTAACATTAAACTGGAGGTAAGGGACCTATACCTTATTTAATTACTTTGCACATCACGAACCTATTACTAAACATGACAATTTGATTGAAAATATCGACTGAAAATTAACCATTCATTATCGGTGTAAATTTCGTCATCAAATTTGATAAGAATTTACTATTTAAAAATGGTAGTGGTGAGATTCACTGCAAACAAATCCATGTGTGTACCATGTGTCACTTACTCATTGAAACATGAATATATCATGTATATTGTTTGGAAATGAATACCATATTTATAATGGTTTTACTTGGGAATATGGCAAATTACGTATTGTTAACATATGATATAAATATGGCATTTGATATGTTGCTATGAATGGGATAAATTACATGTGGTAGACACCTGTTATTAGTAAGGAAATGTGGATATAATGTGGTAAATAAGTTTGGTAGACACTTGTCATAGGTATGACAATTTGGATATAATGTGGTAACTAATATATGCTATATTTTTAAATTATTTTCCTATAATATTGTTTTTAAATGGAATAACCACATGTTAAATATGTGTTCTTATGATGGTTAGCTTGATTTAATGTGTCATACACATATTTAACCTGCCTAATTATAACAAGTAAGCCATGTGTAATAGTGTATGCTATATAGAATTGTGTGCAGTGTTGTATGAAGTAGAACTTTAAAAATACGAACTAAAATATAATTTTAGATTTTGATCATCTTTTTATCGAAATGATGTTAGATTTTTTCTGAAAATTAACTACCGATGATAGAATAAACAAATAGATGTAGACACACATAAGTATTAGGAAGTTAGTATTCTACACATTTATAAAACTTCTTAATTCATTCATTAGCTATTTCAAAGTACAATTCATCAGAACATGCAAACTACATTCAAAACTTCGTCTTGCCAATTTGGGCTCAAATTAATATTCTGCGATTCCTAATTTTTACAAACAGCAATAAAATCTATTCGGTGGAAACTGGAGAAAAGTAACATCATCAGGAACAGTTGGAATCTTAGAATATATTAGAAATGGAAATGTGAGATCATTTAATTTATATCAAAATTATATGTGAATGTGAGAGGAGTTACGAATTAGGGCAAGTTCTTAATTACCGGTCAGTACTACATCTTCGGTCATATAAGAAAAAACGATATGAAATTATTATTATTAAACAGTCCTATTTATTACTTCTGCAAACCCGGGTTTGCAGAAGTAGTAGATAGCACTGTGTAATAATAATAATTTTTCCAACGTTTTTCTTATTTGACCGAAGATGTAGTACTGACCGATAATTAAGAACTTGCCCTAGTCCCAAATTAATTTTAAAGAGGAAATAACAATATTTAAATTACTAATTTCAAAATATGGTTCAGAAATAAAAATCTTTTTAATTACCTATGATAAAGTGCGTGAAGGGAAAAAGGAAATTAAAATGAACTATCGAATGAATGTTCTTTTCATTAATAAAATTTAACTAGTATCACGATGCATTCAATTAATGATAAAACTAATATAGATTTCAATTTCATTTTGAGGTTGAAATCCTTAATTATTGCAGGCTTATATTCAAATCATATGAAAATGCATAATAAAATCTCCATTATTAATGGAAGGATATAGTGAAAGGCAAGTTTTACTGAGAGAAAATCGCCAGCAGTTCAATTAGAAAGAGGCTTTGAAAATAATGAACTGGCTAATCCTCCGCATGGGACACACCTCATTATTTCCAGCAATAAAATGATAATGAACTCTATGATAAGAGCCCTAGATTAAAATGGCGATATAGAATTTAATCTACATACATAACAATGTTAAACCTGTGAATTCCTATAAATACAATACTATAATCTTTCATTTAAAAATAATTGACTGAGCGTTGAGTGTCAATTCATTCCATTAGCGTAAAAAACAGTTCACCACAAATGCACGTTATCGAGTCCGAACACATAATATCGAATAGAAGCTTCATGTACAAGCAGACTCCAATCAAAGTTTGAATTGAATCAAGCATTCCACAATGAACTAATTAGAGAGATGAACCTTCCGATACTGACGCTATACCCAATGGTTTTAAGGTTTCCAATCAAAACAGAGTAAAGAGAATAATCTGCTGCTGATATACAACACAAACACACATGTTAGTTTACATTATAGCCCGGGATGTAATTTGATAAATCAGTGGTACAGTGCAGTCTAACAAATATTTCACTGTGTAATTTACATCAACGTTAGATAATGTAGTTCAGGTATTACAAGTAAAATTCCAACAGAATCCGTTAAAACAATCACTAACACGTAGCTTTGAAGAGTAATATTAATGTGTTATTAAATTCCCATAATTTGAAAGAAAATTCGTTACTGAAATTATGGAAGTAGAGAATATTGTTTTGAAAATCTACAAAACATATATATTTCCGTTAAGGTCGAATATGATTTTATGTTCGGTATACAACTCATCCGAGTGACTAAGAACTAACTTGGTTATTGCGTTATTAGCAGAGGGACAACCAACAGTGGAGACAGCACGTCAGTCCAGTAACTGAGTTAGTGTCTCTGTCATTTGGTGAGGAGGTCAGAGATTCACTTTCTTGTCCTCTCATCTAAAGCCAAAGAGTCGAATCTTAGTCATAGATTTTATTCTGAGGGAAACCAAGCAGTTGCAAATCATCGACACGAACTATTTTCGAGTTCAATGTTATGAAAAGTATTGTGAAATGGATATAGAATATATTACGAGATAAAATTTGAGATTTTTCACTAATGCTCTGTACAAATAATATAAACTTACATCTTATGGAATTCACGTATTAGTGCAATATATTATGACCAAAGAATTACCTTTACTTCAAATTATAAATGAATAAGTTCTCTGGAATAACAAGTAAAACCTATTGTACAACTCACAATATATCCAGATAAACTCCCAGATTCATATATAACATTTCTAATCTCTTGCAAACTGCAGAAATTGAATTACATTCTCCCCCAAATGCAATGACAAATACACAGAGCTCAGCCAAAGAAATAAAGTGAGTAAAATGCCAACAAGACGGAACAAACCAACTAATAACTCTTTTCATTAATTGAAAGAAATGCAGTGAAATTAGTACTGATCCAAGCCGTCCAATATGAGTCAAGTTTAAAAAGTGCGGTGGATTACAGTCGCCACAATATTGCCTGGTTGGCGCACCAAGTTGCAGCAATGGGAGCTAATTAATAGAGCAGATTTGGAAGACTTGGGATATTTTTAACCAATCAACTTCAATTCACTAAACTGACAGAGGGAGCTGCAATAACGGTAATTAGAGATGACCGGCAGTGGAAAAGATACACCAAATACATCCCTCATCTAAACTGTCTATCCATTTTCCCCAAGAGAAAAGCCAATTAGGAAATATACGGATGGCTTCTGGATAGAAATTTTGAAATAAATAATTCACTGCTGTCAGTTTGTATGAAGTTAATTCGATTGCCAATTGACTTGAGGTCCCGGTTGGTCAGCTTCAATGAACTAATAAACTGTGATGCAAGGAAACTAACGCTAAGTATTGCGTCTGAAACTGGTGGGTGAGCCCACACTGGTGGAACGGATTGGGACAGACTGGTGGAAAGGATTGGGACAGACTGGTGGAATGGATTGGGACAGACTGGTGGAATGGATTGGGACAGACTGGTGGAATGAATTGGGACAGACTGGTGAAATGGATTGGGACAGACTGGTGGAATGAATTGGGACAAACTGGTGAAATGGATTGGGACAGGTGGTAACCAACTCAATATTTCATATTCAGTAAATGCTGTTTGTTAAAAACATTTATAGTTATGTTACCTATGCATATACATTAACATTAATCCGACATATAGATTCAAATGATATAATAAATTTTAAAATACTAAATGTAATACTACCGATATACATTTGAGAAGAGTAGAAAGGGGGATCAAACCAGATTTTTGTTATTTCACTCGTGTCCTCAGAGGTAGAAGATAAGGATGTGTGTAACTATACTATAGATATAGCGAAGTAATCTCAATACAAACAAGGTAAAACAGAGTACTCATAATTACGTTATACATGAAAGTGGTACTTGATAAGGGTCACACCACATATTCTAATGTTGTTTTATCTAGCTTAAATTGTATAAATGATTTACTATGCACTGACTAATATAAATCATGATCTGCATTTTAATCTAAGTATGAGTGTATCTAGAAGAAATTGAGAAATGACAAATGGGTACAATCTTCGAATGTGTCTGTGCGATAAGCTGAGTCAAATTATATGCATGATAGTTAATTGACAATAATATTTATTTTTACTGTAATAGGCTTAAATTGTTGTTATATTAATATATTTAATATAATATCTTGTGAACTTTTCACTACCAGATACTGAACTATCATTGAGTACAAACTTTGAGTGGTGACGGCATCATCAGTAACAGGATGGCGACTTAATGTTCTACTTCCAACACCTCTTTTCTTTGTAATCATTGTCTTACCTGAAACAAAAAGAAAAGAATATTACTATTTATTAGTAATTAATTAATATTAAACAAGAGTCATCGTCATTTTACCATGAAAACTAAATAAAAAATGACAATTATTAGTATTTCCAAAATCAAGACCTACCTAAGATACTTTAATATATAAGAGTCGCAAGGATATTTCGATATTGAATTTATTATTATCCAAAAAATCAACGATCTCTGTTTTCATAATAACATATATTGGAAAAATGATTAGTTTATTCCATGCACTAAAATTTTCCTTTTTGCACTTCATGCAATAAAATTTTCCTTTTTGCACTTCACGCGATAAAATTTTCCTTTTTGCACTTCACGCAATAAATTATTCCTTTTTTGCACTTCATGCAATGAATTTTTCCTTTTTTGCACTTCACGCCATAAAATTTTCCTTTTTGCCCTTCACGCCATAAAATTTTCCCTTTTTGCACTTCACGCAATAAATTATTCCTTTTTTGCACTTCACGCAATAAAATTTTCCTTTTTGCACTTCACGCAATGAAATTTTCCTTTTTTGCACTTCACGCAATAAAATTTTCCTTTTTGCACTTCACGCAATGAAATTTTCCTTTTTTGCACTTCACGCAATAAATTTTTCCATTTTGCACTTCACGCAATGAAATTTTCCTTTTTTGCACTTCACGCAATGAAATTTTCCTTTTTTGCACTTCACGCAATGAAATTTTCCTTTTTTGCACTTCACGCAATGAAATTTTCCTTTTTTGCACTTCAAGCAATGAAATTTTCCTATTTTGCACTTCACGCAAGTTATGAAAAAGAGAATACAATGTACAACTCTTCAAAAATTTCCAAAATTTGCTTCACATCACCATCAATTTTCGGGAATATTCTTCTCGTTCTTCAACAAACTGCATTGCAAAGAAAAAGAACTCGAGGAGAAGAAAGAACAGCGCTATGAGAATTCCAAATATTCACCAAAAGCTTCAGTAACGTTTGCATGGAATTCAAAATAAAAAGCAAGAAGCAGTAAAAAGGAAGAGGGGCAATTAAATAAACGGTAGGTGGAGAGGAACAAGGGGAGTGCGAACACTACGTCAATAACTTGTCGAACTTTATCAAACTGTTGGGTTTTTTTATCTACGCTTTATCCGAGAATTAGGTTATTGAATACTCCTTTGGTTTTTTATACAACCTATTCGTTTTGAGTGTTGTGGTATGCAGTGGAGAATGAACGAAAATTATTACTTTATTAACACAGGAATATACTATACGTTCGATTTCAGAAGAAAAATGTATCGCAAATTATTTTCCGACAGGATATACATCTTAAGGCCTTTTATTTTATTCACAAACACAGTTCATGGATGGAATGCCATAACACATCTGAAGGATGGAGCAAACCAGCAAATAAAAAATATGATCGGTGTCCCTTATTCTAAAAAAAGAGCAAATAAAATATAGATTCTTTCCGGCATGTTCTATCCTTTTTACATTCGCAGGATATGCTCTGAGTATTTCTCAATAAAGAAGTAACCAAACACTGAAATATCGTCCCCTGTAACTTTTGCACGAGGTTGATGTTGTCGAAAGGTACACGCTATTTTCGAATCAGAATGCTAGGAGACAATGCAGCAAACAAGGACACACTGCAAAGCCTTCTCTTTTGTTAGATGAATTAGGGGGTAGCAGGAATGCTCTGTAATTATTAAACTAATATAGCGTTCATGCTGGTTAGTTTGCTTAATAATCTGAATAATGCGTCTCTCACTGAAAGAATAGGAAGCATTCGTTCGTAAATATAACGCACACGTACTAAAATTTCATTCTATTATAAAAAGATTGAAAAGGGAAATAATTAAATAGAGAAAATGTGTTCTGGAATAACTTGTACATAAATTCACTTCCGAAAACCAAGCAAGGCTACACTCGTTCCAGGCTCCCATTTCTTATCATCATTATTTCTCTTATCACCCAAGAGTACTACGCCTCTTTCGCGCCATATCCGCACAATTTAATAGCTAAGGTAACAGGAATAAACTATTTATAAAGCTTCACACCAAGACAAAAAGCCCAATAAAGGCCGAGGAAGATTTTTCTCAGACAAACAAAGGTCGCCCATAAATAGTCTGCATAAATTCTTCCTCTGGACGTTAGCGAGGATTTTCGAGGAGAAAATTCACTCAATTTTGGCGCCAAATTACTGACGATTAGTTATAATAGAGTAGCTGGAAATATATATAAGTACATATAACAAAGAGGGCATCTTAGCACCATCATTTTCATGAACGAGAATACAAACGAGTGGTGTTCTATTTGAACTTAGAATGCAAGAACATGGTTTGAGTATTTATTTGCCATTAAGATTGGTGAGGTCCTTTCGCTATATTGATTAGAAGTAAAATATATGCTATTGACTACATAACAGTTAGAAACAAATAGTCTGTTACATATAGACTATTTAACTGAATATTCAAAATATCACTAATATAAGACGGCAAAAGTTCTATTTGAAATTCCCGCAGCCAAGCCTCACTAATTTCATTCCACAATAACCCCACAGAGTTGAATTAAGAATATTTTACGCCAGTTGATCAGGTGATTTACGTGGGTGAGGCGAATATTCCCGATCCTCCGAGAATGAAGATCATTTTTCATAGAAGGAGAGCAGCTTAAGCCCCGAACATCCCTATGACCCGCTAAAATTCTGTAGTTAGGAAGACTAGTCTATGCCAAAAGGAACTAATCTGATTTTCTTTTCTAAAAGGCTTTAAACGAAGGATAAATGGAAGAGGACAACTATGCCAATGCACTCGAGTACAAAATGCATACAAAACTCAATTAATAATAATATTTCTTTAGTGTTGAATCAATATTTTTCATTATCGATTAAGAGAAAAGTAATTAAGTAATCAAAAAATAACTATCACAGAGCAGTAAATAAGATGCCAGTATTTAGCAGATGATAAGGTAAACAAGAATACAGTTTATCATTTCTTATATGTTGTGATGTTTCTTCTATGTAGTCTATTCCATTGATGTTCCTATGTAGGCAGATAAAAATTACCAAATTGGAAAATAGGTCGCCAGTTTCAATTCCAGTATTCGGGAGCCATTCCCCATCATTTTTTTAAGACAGAGGCAAATTCTTTTGGAATAAACTTAGTGACCGAATGTCAGGTCATGTTGACTGCTCTAATATTATAGAAGGCGAGGGAATTCCAAGCTTCTTCTATTGAATCTGAAGGAAACATTGTACATCAAAATGATAGAGGTGGATGTTAAATCTGAGAGAATTTTCGATAAAATTGAATCAGAATTTGTAATGAACTTATAGAGAAGATATTATAGGCATTGTGAGAATGTAAGAATTTCCTAAATTTGTTGATTGGTGTTAGATTAATTTAACCATATTTATTAGCTCTTATATAGCCTAATCCAAAGAATATATATTCCAATGTCTCATAAGGAAAAATATGATTTAGTAGGTATTCTTTTAATGAATTTAGTCTACCATTTCTTATAGGAAATAACTTCTCATTGTAATATTTAAGACAAACATGTTACCTCAAAATACAATTTGCTAAGCATTTACTAGCAGAGATTTCAAGACTTTATCCAGACTCTGGTTTTAATTATGCTAATGGACTCGCTGAGGCTTCTGCTATAACTTATGAAAAATGAAAATATATTCGGGATGAACGGGCCCACGAGGTTCGTCAGGTGGATACTAAACAACTTTAAGGTGTCAGTCGAAGGGAAGGTATTGAATGTTTCAACAGCGATGTGGATATTCATAATAATATAATGGACAACGATTTTAGGTAGAAATTAAAGAATATTCCAAGTAACTATACATATATTGATCGATGACAATGATTGATGTTGATTAAGAATGATACATAACTTTGTGTTCAGAATTCTTGATACGTTTTTTTTTATTTTCTGCAGTAATTAAAATGTTTGCTTATTTTATTAATAATTATATTTGGAGAAAAAATTTTGACGCTCATTTTAAGGAAGAAGAACATGCAAAGCGGTGATCTTAAAATAGACTAAGAGGTTTGTCGATCGCTAGGCAGCGTGACGCTTGAGCTCCTCTATTAAAGACAAGCGCCCCAACTAAGTAATAAATCTTATTAACTACCAAAATCACAACCAGAAAATACGAACTTGCAAATATAAAGCAGAATTATCTAACTAAAGAGCAAAAATTATCATCATATCTAGAAGATAAAGTGAAGTTTTCTTTAATTTATGGTAGAAAGTTGATATGGTTTGAGAGATGTATAATGTAGGTATATTTGATATGAATTTTAACGCAAAATGATGCAGTGACGTAATTGGTGAGTTGAATGCAAATGAATGGCTAGGAAGATCTAACACCAGTATGGTGAATAGATCACAATACAGATCATACATATAATTATAGCACACACAACTACACACACAACTACACACTGGTGAATACAAAACAAATACGACATGATTGTGAACATCGTGATACGGAACAATTAAAGAGGAAGGTGATGTGAGAGAAAGGAATAATGTTCATACATCTCCCTGTTAACGTCAGACACAGACAGAGACACAGACACAGACAGAGACACAGACAGAGACACAGACACAGACAGAGACACAGACAGAGACACAGACACAGACATTAAACACAAACATCATTCATCAGACACAGACAGAGACACAGACACAGACAGAGACACAGACAGAGACAGAGACACAGACACAGACAGAGACACAGACACAGACACAGACATTAAACACAAACATCATTCATCAGACACAGACACAGACAGAGACACAGACACAGACAGAGACACAGACACAGACATTAAACACAAACATCATTCATCAGACACAGACAGAGACACAGACACAGACACAGACATTAAACACAAACATCATTCATCAGACACAGACAGAGACACAGACACAGACAGAGACACAGACAGAGACAGAGACACAGACACAGACAGAGACACAGACACAGACACAGACATTAAACACAAACATCATTCATCAGACACAGACACAGACAGAGACACAGACACAGACAGAGACACAGACACAGACATTAAACACAAACATCATTCATCAGACACAGACACAGACAGAGACACAGACACAGACAGAGACACAGACACAGACATTAAACACAAACATCATTCATCAGACACAGACATTCAGGCACAGACACGAACTTATCAGTCTGGGTGACCTTTATGACTGTTATACCTGTATGTCAAAGTAAACGTGTTAAATATTTCCCTTATAAAGGTTCAACTCAGTATTCAAACACTTACTTGGACTCACAGTTAATATAAAGTGGGTGTTCACTGTTAATGTTAATCTTAATTTTCAAAGTTAGACTATTTGATCTATATTAACTATTAACCATTTTTTCAAGCCCACCATATTTTTTGCCTGGGTTCACTGCTATAAATTAAAGGATAAATTCTGTCGAGGCCGATAAAGTGCTTTTCTATTGCATGAGTTTTATCGTTATCGTTTGCTTTAGCAGCAACTGATAGCTTTGAGAAAGTTATTAAACCGACAAGTAATTGGTTACCTGATGTTTCAAAGGAAGAATCTGAACATTTTTAATCAGCAGTTTAAGGCTCAGATTACATTCTGATTCACTTTTTCGGCCAATAATCTTTTCTTTTCAAAATTCAACATAACTTACGCGTTAAATTTTATACCGAAATATTTCACTATCCTTGTAAGACAGGACATAATAGTGGGGAAAAAATGTGATAAAAGTAATACAGGTTTTACAAAGTTCAAATCTATATTAATTATGATCATTTATAGCACTTCTTGCTTCCAAACAATACTCTCAAAAGTGATTAAGTGATAACTTTGATAGCAAATAACACGTTAAGTGAAGCTAATCGATCGTTGCTTCTTCAATCTAAAGATAAATCCAGGATAGATCACAACCTGCATAATCTAAGGCAATAATTTAACCTGCTATAACACATTGGAATTATTTAATAAAGGAGTAGGAAAGTTATATTAGTTATGTAAATGGTAAAATGAGATGAGTATCTACACAATTATCAAAATATATAAAACAATGAGAATTAAATATATTAATATTAGACATTTCGATAAAATGAATGATGTTATTTGTCTATAAAATCATCATTAGTTCTAATATTTCAGAGCAATTAGTGGCACTAGAAACAGAAAACAAGAGGCCATTAAAATGAAGAGGTGCTATTAGTTAGAGAGCTAAAAACATTAATATTGACTATAAAAAATATATTATAGGGCAAGTTATGAATTATCGGTCAGTTCTACATCTTCGGATATATAAAAAATATATATATAAAAATTATTAGTATTACACAGTTCTATCTAATAATAATTTGTATAATGTTTTTCCTTGTATGTCCGAAGGTGTAGAACTGACCGATAATTCGTAAACTTACCCTAGAGTAATAATTTTTTAGAAGTGAACTGTTTTAAACTTTTTTATGATAAAAATTCAATTCTAATCAATTGCTTAAATTCAAATTAAATACATAGTACATTGCATCTAAATTAATATTCAATATTCGATGGAATGTGTTCTTGCTTATTTTCAGATTTCTCGAAATCAACACTTAAAAACTTCAATCACAATTCATACAATAATATTAAGTATTATCAGAATTAGCTGTTAAATTACAGGAATAAGATTTAAAAATGTAACGCAATGTCCTATATTAGCAATAGAGGTGACATGCTGTGTGAATGCAATGGAAATGCACCCTTAGCTACCGAATAACATGTATGTTGTATATTACGTGATAGAAGCAACGATCCAATAAATGCTTTAATGATCCTTGGTGGAGATTTAGGTCACATTAAATTATTTAATTTAGCAAGCAATCATTGCATGCGTAAAATGAAACCTATTTAAAATGAAACCTAATATTCAGGTATAGAATATTTTATAAGAAATTGTTACATTAAATTATACAATAACAATGTAAACAATGATACAATTATTAACGTTCACGTCTAAAATATAAAATACATTAACATTTTCAATGAGTTACTTTATATTATTTTTCTCAATCTGTGAAAGGGCAATCACGAAATGGAGTCACTACGTCACATTACGTCACGTGATCAGAGAGTGTAACGTGTGATCGCTACTCTCGCTACACACCCGCACACACGAACGTTACTCGCTAACCAACCGGAAAAAGGACAGACTGCTGCATCCGAACTGACAGGAGTAAGGTAGAACGTTATGGAGAACACACCCTTCCTAAACGGTGAATGGTGGGTGGTGAGTGGTGAGCAATGAGTGGTGAGCAGCGAGTGAGTGGCGAGCAGTGAGTGAGTGATGAGCAGTGAGTGGTGAGCAGTGAGTGAGTGATGAACAGTGAGTATTGAGCAGTGAGTGAACTGTGAATGGTGAGCAGTGAGTGATTAGCAGTGAATGGTGAGCAGTGAGTGAACAGTGAATGGAGAGCAGTGAGTGGTGAGCAGTGAATGGTGAGTGGTGAGCAGTGAATGGTGAATGGTGAGCAGAGTGGAAAATGTCATTGTGCGAAATGAACTATTAAAAAATCACTCCAATCACTTGGTTGTGTTTTACTTCCCTCAATGGTTTCTGTTTCCCATCGAAGAGGGAAAAAGCATTCATTTTCTCCCTCAGTGGCAGAGATTGATTAATCAGAACAATATCTCAGAACAATTAATCAAAACACTAGTCCGGCAATTAGTGGCAAACAATGCACTCAATTACTGCAGGTAAAACAATGCATGTAAAGGTATCGCTGTACAGGTGAGCTCTATGCAGCTAACGTAATTAATATTATGTGCGGATTACCTGGCTAATTACAATCACTGCTGCAAAATGTTATCATATTTACTCGTTATTTTTCTAACTGTGGAGGTGTGTGATTAGTTTCACCTGATCTGCAGTGAATTGTTGTACAGTTGATGGAAAAGTGGTAGGTGGTATTTAATAGATAGATTGGCAGAGACTAGGCAGGGATTAATATCACTCATATTATCAATATAATTAGTTAGCAGATAATTTATTTTTTAGTAATAGCAACGATACACAAGGAAATAAACAAAGTACATAATAGCAAACAATTGTTTGCTAAAATAGCAAACAATTTCACAAATAGTGACTAATCATCACTTGTCATCACCAAGTTGAAGAAAGAGTCCAAGCAATTCCTATAAAATTATCATGACGGACTATCCGTGACACAATAGTCCTATAAAGTCATCATGACGGACTATCGGTGACACAATAGTCCTATAAAGTCATCATGACGGACTATCAGTGACACAATAGTCCTATAAAGTCATCTTGACGGACTATCGGTGACACAACAGTCCTATAAAGTCATCATGACGGACTATCGGTCACATAACAGTCCTATAAAGTCATCATGACGGACTATCGGTGACATTAAACCTAACAACCGCAATGCAGAAAGAGAATCCATTAC